>VWYI01014480.1:0-47551 GCA_013399455.1 Anthoscopus minutus | reverse complement strand
TTTGCTTGTGGCTTTTTATTTGCTTGTTTTGTTTTGTTTTGTTTTTTTACTTTTTTTTTTTTATGTGTTTCTTTGCTGTCGAAGGTTTGGGAGCAATGTATAGTAAATACTTGATGTGCTGCAGGATTAAGCAAAATCATGGGCACCTTTGTGTCTAAACTTCCACATAACTATGCATAGATAAACAGGCTATAGGAGCAGCAATGCTGTTCCTGCTACTCCTGGAACACGCTGTCTTTGTTTTTCCGTGATAGAACCTAAAATATTCAGTATATGATCTCTGGGAAACTACAGAATCATTAAGGTTGGAAAAGACCTCCAAAACCATCAAGTCCAACTTTTCACTGAACAACACCTTGTCAACTAAACCATGGCTTCCTCAGCTGCTCCTCATAAGATGCGGCCTCTAGACCCTTCACCAGCTGTATCAATAAATGGCAACAGATAACTGATGAAAAAATGCAACCATCAAGCAAGTTCTAATTTTACCTGTGATTGTAAGTGATTACCTTCAAATACCAGTTATCCCCAGTCAGGTTCATAAAATACGTGCATGCAGATGAGACAGAATGATCTAGATTCAGAGTACAGAGCTGCTGAACTGAAAGCAGCTTGTTTTAGGTGACCTGAGTTAGTGGCAATACTGGAAGAATGACCACAAGCTGCTGGACCAGACATCTGAAGGCAAAGTTGGAGTCTTAGGCAAAGGAGAAACTTTTTCTGCATCCTCTTTCTAGGACTTTTTTTTAACTTGTGAGCAGCTGCTGCTTCCTGCCCTTCTGTCAATTACCCATGCTGAAAATTCCCTTATTTTGCAACTTATGAATATTCCCAAAGGCATTTTGAAAGACATCTTATGAAATATTGCACCAATGGACTTTGATTTATTGGATTTCTTACATCTTTACCAGCCTAGGTTGCTGTTCACCTTCTCTAAGATCATAAGCTCCATTTCACATTAGGAACATGTGGTTATTTGTTGTGCCAGAATAAACTAATGACTACATTAAATGGTTTCTCTCAGAAATTCCCAGTCATAGTGAAATTAAACTCTTTCAGACACAGGACCGTTGTATTTATAAAACCAGCTTCTGTTTTCTGGCGTGCTGAGTAGTACTTGCAAGTCAGCTCTATTCAACAATTACTTCAGAAGTCTCTCAGCGTATTATGGAAGCTGTTGGTTCTTAGTTTTTAAATTATATAGATCCTACAGTATGGCAAATATATCTTCAAGAAGTACTAACACTTCATTTGTGGATAAATATCTTTGCCCAGGTGGCAGAGAAAATCTAAACATTTATATGAATCAAAATAGTAACACTAACAACCTGATTTTGTCAGCGGTTTTGAGTAAAAAACATACCAGTATTGAAAATAATAAATCTTTGGTCTTCTTAGGATTTCAGATTTCAGGATTTCATTTGCCCATCACAACACATAGAGGCTGATTCAGAATTGTGAGATAATAAAGCTGACAGCCACATTGCTGAGAGGAAGGATTGCTAAGGCACACAGTTTTGGTTTATTTTATGATGAATACTGCATATTGGATATAATATGAGTCCTGTGGTCAATCCTTAATTTGTCTTCTTTAATGCACTAGGATTCAATATGATTAATAAAAAGAACAGAAGTACAAGAGGGAATGTTTTCTCCTCTGTTATCAATCTATAAAATCATTCAGTAAATGAGAGGTATGCTGAACACTTAATTGCTTAGCAGTGGGTATTGCAAATAGATTTTACCTTAACTTTAGATTATCTGGTTTGAAAATTTCTGCTCTTTCCCTGGTACTCATTCTCATCACATACTTTTGAAGCAAGTTCAGGAGTTGTATTATAAAACAAACATTTTCTAAATTTCTATCTGGGACACTTATTCTTCTAAATAGAATAACTGCAAAAAATACTATGTGTTTATTGATGCCTTTAGAACTTCCCCATGTTTGTGTTATTAACTAAATATTTTCTGCTTTGGGAAACCATCAGTGGGAGCCCAGCAGGATCTAATGTGTTCTATTTTCAGGATCCACTTCCTTAGCCATAACTACTTCTAGATGGAAGAAAAGAATACTGTTTTGTTCTTAGCTTTCCTGGAAGTAGCTTTTTGGGGGTAAGATTGGTAGTTCTTGACACATCTGAAAAAAATATTTTGAATGTGTTTCTAGGAGCAATTTGAGTGTGATCACAGCTATACAGTCATACAAGAGAGAAGGATTCCTCTCTCTGAGCTTCACAAATTCAATCAAATCTTGTCCTTCATAGCACTTAGTGTACTGTGATATCATCGATACCGTTTGTAGCCCCAGGTCCTAGAAGGACAAAGAAATGAAGAATGAGACGGTTGGGTGTAACACAAACTGGTAAAATGGCAACAGAAGAATATAATCTATATATTCCATTCAGGTAATAAGAAAAAATATTATACGTCTCACCAAAAAAAAACCAAAGGAATGCATAGTAAAATGAGCAATAAATCTTGATTTCTGACTATTTATATCTGAACAGCTGTGACTTCACTGCTCTCTAGAATTCTGAAGAAAAGGATTCTTCAAATTAGAGATAGACAGCCAAACCAGTCATTAAGCACATCTATAAACACTCTGTAGTGGGCTGCCAAGCAGTGACTTACATTAAAACTGGGGGGCTGTAACACGCCTTTGCATTGAGGCAGAAGATACAAAGCAGTCAAAGGAGCATTGATTAATTAACTCATAGATGTAACAATAAAATTACTTAACTCATAGAGTAACAATAAAATATAACTGTAGTCCCTTCCCAATATAGAACAAATTTTGTCTGTTCATTGCTTTGGTCTGTGCTCCAGATTGGCTCTAAATGCAAAAAGAAAAAATGAACTGCGGTGGTTGCCGTTTAGGAGAACTCCAGGTTGAGTGACTGAGTAGTAAAAATGGGGCTAGACAGAAACTCCCTGGCTGCAAATCAGTGGGCAGCCCAGCTGCCCACCTATAGGGAGCAGGTGGCTTTACTTCATTTTGTGTTTGCCAAAGTCTTCTCTCCATAAAGAGTATCTGGAGGTACAGAAACTTGGTTCTGATATTCTGCAGCTGAGCCAATGTGCTCCTCTGCCAACTAAGAGGTTCCTCTGCTTGAATCATAACATAAATCATAAAAATTAGAGATGGGGAGGAATACTGTGATGAGTCATCTGATCACCCTCCTTGCTGACATAGGATTATTACCTACTGTGCCTGAATTAGGGTTTTGTACGTAATTTTTAGGAAATCTGAGTTCTGTAGGATTTTTTTCTGGAAAAAATGCCATCTTTATTTCTCTTTTGAGATTAAATTTTGAACTGTGTAATGCTGATTTCAATTACGACTATGCCAATCATTAAAAAAATGTCCAAGTATCTTCATTCTTCTCAGTGGTATGAAAATAAGCTGATTATCCGACTTTGACCAAAAGTTGTACTTGTGGTTGTAGGTTCCTTGCCCCAAGATACAGAGATGATAAGAACAACTGAGCAGAGACCTATGAGTTAAGCTCTGGTTTTTTTGGAATGACAAGACTTCATGGACAAAGACCTATTTCCTACTTTTTTTTCTGATACAGGATAATGAGCCACCTTGTCAAAGGTATCTGGATCTTTAAAAATGTGGAGGCAGCAATGGGAGCTAGGTACCAAGGTTCTCTATGAATTTAACACATTGGCATGTTGTCAAGACCTGTCATGCCCATCAATACAGTTACCAAATTAAGTGAAATACTGAATAGAAACTTCCAGGAAAGACTGGTGTCTGTAGATGGAACGTCTATATGGAATTACAATAGCTTTGAAAGTATTAATATTTTGCATATCTTTGGAAAAAAGAATATCCTCACTTCTCATGGTTTCAGTAGGAAGCGGCTCTTCATGATGGCCACCTTGCTGCCTGAATGCCCTGTTAGTTTCAGAGAGCACTTGTGGACTAACCTTTAACTTCCCATAGTCTTTATACATGACTTAGTTGTCTATTTTTAGAAGAATAAGTGTCCCAGACAATACTGTCATATCATTATGACAATAACAGAGAAAATGTGACTTATGCAATACAAAAAAAGATTTTTAAGACATTTGTTCTTAACAAAATAAATTTTATAGCTGTAGGAACACAAATCAGTAGCAGCTATGGCAGTTGTCCAACTTAGTAGCTAGCTACCTATGAAGACCGAATATATCAAGAATTGTAATCATAGAAATCAGAGTTTAAAACACATTATTAAATTTCTGGTGCCTTTTATTACCAGGTCTTTAGGATTTCTTTGTGTGATATTTTTAGTTATAATTTATTTAGTCTACTTTCAAATGTTGTGAAGTTGCTTTAATGACTCCTCTTGGGAGACTTTCTCAGTCAAACAAATCCTACATTAGCCATATTTAGGCTAATATGTCTTAAAATAATTAAAATCTAATTGGTGTCTGTTAATAATAATCTAGAATACTTCATTATAGCTATTTTTTTACTTCAAGTTTATTTCTGGAATATTTATTCTCTATACTAAGGTTTTAAATCACCTTAACTCTTGTGAATGTGCTCTGATTTTTCTAAAGCCTCAAACCTATACAAAAGCTATATGTATATAAAGGTATTCCAAAACTAAAATCTTTAGTGCACCAAATCTATTTGTTCTATTATTCTCTCTATGTATGCTATCAGAACACTTTACAAACATATTCATACATACAAAGTGTTTATATACAAAAGCAAGGAAAAGGGAATTATTCTTAAGCATTATTATGCTCAAGAAAGACAGCTTCAGGATTAATTATCTGAAGGGCCTGTTCCCAGACTCCTGAGCCCTGCTCAGGGCAGCCAGGTGTGAGCTCACTGTGCATGCACAGAGACAGCAGATCTCGAGGTATCACTACTGAGATGAAAATAAATGCCCAGTGCCTTTTCCCCAGGTCCCCTTTCCTGTGTGCCAGTATCATGCCTCTCCATAGGATACTGGGCTGTGAGACAGCCCAGGTGGCACCAGGGCTGTGTCTTAAACCCTTCCTGGGGCTGAGGCATCATATTTACTTGTCTGCACTCTAATGCTGAGCTCCACCTCACTGCCATCCAGATATAAGCCAGTAGCTCTGCTTATGGTTTGGAAACTTCTCTGAATCACAAAAACGATGCAGTTGTCCTGTTTCTCATTTCCATCAGGAATCACTTGCATATTCATCACCAGATGCATAGCTCAGCAGTTGAATCAGCAGGGGAAAGAACTGTATTTCATTTCCCTTGGAATTGTCTACTGTAGCATGGTTTGACCACTTAAATCAGTTCACAAGTCAGTATATTATGGAATGTTTTTAAAAACAATAAAATCTTTACATGTCATCCCTACTCTGCTACTAAGTTTGAAGAAGCATTAGAATTTTAAAGTAGCCAGATAAGTGTTGACTATATTTTGATTTTATTCTTGCAAGAGGTATGACATATAAAAAAGTGCAGGATGAAAGTCAACAGGAAAATGTGGCTGCATAGACAGGAACAGAATAGTGGTTTAACTGGCTGGTCAAACTGGGTTAATGGTTTATTTCAGTCCTTATAGCAGCAGTGACACATTTAGCCTACTATATGTAGGTATACAAGGAGTATGTGAAGTGTTCCAATTTTGAGACTGGTTAAAATTCTTGTTTTATTGTAGCAGTTGGAGCAAAGTTCCACTAGAATCCTAGGAAGGTAAAATTAACATTTTACATCACCGAGGGGGAGAATTTTTTTATATAAGTCTAGTGCATATCAATATTCCACATTTAAAAAAAGTTTAAAATGATAAAGATTTAGTTTTTAAAAATATTTTCAGCATTTCCAAGTATTGTTGAGAAGCGAATCCTACTTCTGTGGGACAAGATGCTACTCTTTGTGTCCAGACAAGAGAGTATAATTTTTGTTCCTTCTCATGTGGTCACCATTCAGTTATAGGTTAAAAAGGGATATTGGCTTCCATTCTAAATCTTATTTTCAGCTTGTATTGTTGATGTTGTTGGTTGGTTGGTTGGTTTGGGGGTTTTGTTTAGTTTGTTGTTGTTGTTTTGTTGAGCTTTTTGTGCCTGTTTTGGTTGTGGTTGTTGTTGTTGTTGTTTTTAATGTCAGGTCCAGGTCTGTAAGTGTTTAAGGCATTAGGTACCACAGCGCTTTGAGAAACTCCCACTCCTGTGCCCTTGCAGTACTAAATACTCCGTGCCACAGAAGACCTGCTGTGGCCTTTCAAACAAGGCTTGAAAGAGCAGAAATGATCCGGAGATTCACCTTGTCCATGTCCTTGTGGTCGAGGAAACCACAGAGTTGGCTTATCTGAGGAGCTTTACCAGCACCAGATGCTTTCCCAAGCTGCTGAGTTCCGTGTGCCAAAACGCAGCGTCCCCTCTCGCTGCGGCAGCGGTGCCCGTCCCGCACGGAGGATGGCGCAAAGGCCGGCTCCGTTCCCGGTGTCCCGTGTCCCTGTGCCGGGTACCGATGGCAGCTGGAATGTCGATGGCAGCCGGCCTCAGCATCGCTGGGGACACGGCCCCACCTCGCGGCGCTCCGCTGGAATCGTGCGGCTTTTACAGGAAAATACGCGCGGCTTGGGAACGCCCGCAGTACTTCAAGGCTGCGCCGAGGCGCAGCATCTGTTCAGCACCAGATCCTGCTCATGGGGAGCCAGCTAAAAAAGCAGCCTCCTCCAGAGCTTGAATTGCGAGGTAAAGATCTATCGCAGCGTTAACCAGAGGTTAAAAACAGGTAAGTTAATTTGGGTTGCTCCTGTCCTGAAATGTATCTCTCCCACTCACAGAAGCAAATTACATGCACAAATGAAAAAATCATGAATAAAAGAAGGAAGGCATGAAGTTCATGGCTTTCCAGAAGAAAATATTTAGCAAAAGCCCTTATAGTTTCAGTGTTTCCCAGTGGTATAGACAAAGTATGGCTATTGTTATGGTTAAACAAACTCTGGAGTTGTACAAACTCACTAACTCATCATTGCTGTTTGGATTCTCTGGGACCAATGAAAGAGTTTCAGTGTAGACAACATTCTCAGGCACACAGTGTGATTCTTGGGGGTCCTGCTCAAGGGCAAGATTTGGACTTAATAATCCTGATGAGTTCCTTCCAACTCAGCATATTCCATGACTCTATGATTCATACAAAGTTTTGACACAGAAAATGGGCATGTATCATGGACAGATGAATTTACCCAGCTCTCAACTCTCTTGATTAAAAGAGGTGTGGAACAGCAGACAAAAGTTGAGACAGGAAAGAGGAACAAACTCTTGGTGGAAAAGAGCAGAACTGGTAAGGCCAAAATTTTGGTGGTACAGGATATGAATCAACTTTTCACTTTGGAATACAACAATCAAATTGATATAAAATATTTCTGTATTCGTTTAGAATTGCAACTATAGTAATTCTTAAAACAACAACAACAACAAACCCCTGATTTATTATCCAGGACAAGATAATGTTGAATAACAAATCACAGGGTGGTACTAATAGCAAGTTGACAGGTCTAACTGGGCTTTCTTAAAATAACACTATTGTAACCAAGTTGTATACAGATATCACCCACTCCTGAAGTGAAAAAACTGGCAGCTACCCCAAGTATACTTAAAATTGTACAGCACCCAAGTAGGTCAAGACCACAGTATTATTGCACTCATACATGCATGCTTTTCTAAGACAGGGTGGGACTAATGTGGTTCAAATTGTTTCTAAATATCTTGGGCCACATGATATTATTCAGTGATTCCTGAATCAGTGGTTGGTTTACAAAGCAAGTAATAGAAAAGTGTCATGCTTACAGAAGATGTGTGTATGAGGTAATAAAGAATATAGATTAGAAAATCAAGAGCACATCATTAAATTATATATATTTAACAGCATTTTCTGTAGGAGTCTTCTTCCAAAATTTCCCAAGGAACCACAACCTTCTGAGGTTTTTGGGCTTGCCTGTCACAGGGCTGGTGCATTAGAAACAACACTTCCTATTACATAATAGCTAAACCAAAGACTGGTAAGTTACATCAGTGACATGTCAAGGCTGGGAAAGACATGAAATATTTTTCAGCAAGCATCTCCATATGAGGTATGAATTTTAAAAGGGACTGCATTGCTTGCTTATAATATAACAAACAACTGATAACTTTTATGATCTTTCTGTTATCAAGTCCACTTTAGATGAGGTTATGAATATGACTTCCACAGGAACAAAAAGATACAGAAATAGAGGAGGAAAAATTCCTTCAGAACATGTCTCTAGAACTAATACTTTCACTGCCTCTATCCTATAGCTGGAACAATAATGCTGGTCCAAACAGTCTATGCAGAAATGCTGATCTACCTGGTCTGTGTTCAGTATGGTCCCTTTAACAATAAAAAATATTCACCTCATGAATAGAAAAATAAGGAGTAACCTGATAATCTTACTGTAGAAAGAAAAACCTGCATGAGATAAAGGAACTCTTGTACATGAGAAGTTATTTGAAGTTTCTATTTATTGAGAAGGTTCACAAGTGGAATGGTCCTTAGATTTTCCAAATTATATATGGACAAAGTAAAGAATTTTCTTTGAAATCAGCTTTTGTATAGATATCAGATCAAGCCACAGGATCATTAGCAAGTAAAAGTCACACTCAAGCAACATTCATTGCACAGCAGTGTTAAGAAACTCAGCCTGGCCAGAATAGGCTAATCTGAATAGCAGAAGTGGGCTGTGTAGATGTGACTCTTCCCATGGAGTAATTGCACCTGCTTTTGTTTATTCTTTCTAGTTTTCTACAAATCATAGAGAAAATAAAGGTACATGTCCTTAGAAGTTTCTCTAGGTCTGTATGTCTCTTAAAATAGAACACAATTGCAAGAGACAAAACAAAAATGATGAACAGAAATGGGTTTGAGCTCACTCTTTTTACTGCTGTTAAAGCCATCATGGCTTTCTTCCTGGTGGCTTAGCCTCTCAGTTAATTTTTGTACCTGTGACACTGCCTTAAATCTGTTAATTCCACTTTTATTACAGATTCTGAATTTCTGTAAGCCTTGGGCATTTGTTTAATGAAAACCATTAAACTGAGATGGACTGGGTAAGATCTCCAAGGAAATTCTAAGTACTGTACAAAGTGCTTTTAGAAGGTCTTTCTTCTGTACAGAGCTGATCCAGTATCCTCTGCTTTGTTTTGGTTGCAAGACATGAGATGCTGTCTCCCATGGGAACCAGCTTGTGACCCATCTGCTCTAGCTTCCAATAGTCTGATGAACTCACCCCGTGCCTCTGATCCACTGTTTAATCAGCTGACAGATTATGCTGAGTATGTTCAGTCACAAACCTTATTTCTTCTGTTGAACTAGACTTACAAGTCAGAGCAAGAAGTGATATTAAGAGAATTTGGAGAGCAAACCTAGAATGTTCCTAAACTCCATTTGGTAGACAGTGCACTTATCAGAAGTTCAAGACCTGCTAAAATGAATATTCAAGTTTATAACATTTACCTGAATTTTCCTGAAAGCCATGAAAACTTAGTAGGCTACTGAACAAAAGAAAGGCTTTCCTCCTACTATTCCTGAGTGGCTCAAACAATTAGGTATATTCTGGGATGCCTCATGTGTTTTGCCCAGAAACAAAGTAGCTGCCAACCCCTTGAATTAGACACGACTCAGGCACACCAAATGCAGCAGTTCTGGGGACCTCCATCAGGAGGTACTTGGACACCTGGGGCCATTTTATATATATGTATGTATGTATGTATGTGTTTAATAAACATCTTGCATATACCTTTGTGGTTAGATACTGCATAGGTGCCCAAGGTCTGCCTGAAGCCTTAGGAGGATCGGGATCCTGGTTCTGAACCTCACTGTAGACAGAAGTGTCTGTTCAGGCAATGGTGTTCCCAGGACCCCCCCAGGACACCTTGCACACCAATGATAATTGGAAAAAACAAGTTTCATTTACAGATGCACAGAGAGCTTCAGGGTCCAATTCAGGAACATGGGGAAACTATATTGCTTTTGAAGCACTTTTCAAATTTGCCTCCATCCACTACCTGAAGTTCTATAGGACACAATAACAACACCAATATATATATATTTAATGGGCTATAAAGAGGTATTAAAATCATATGGTTGTAAAAGTTGTAAATATAATGAAGTAGTATTTCTTCCTTTTTTTTTTAAAGGATTCTATGTGGGTACAGTCTAACATTTATGCAAAGATATCTTTTCTCCACAGTAATCTCACTCTGCAGAACCTCTCTCAGCCTCTGTGATTTCTCACATTAATTGTACAGTTGGTTGTGCTTTGTGCATATATTGCTTTAACACATTTACAAGTCGACTTGAATAATATTGCCCCAAGTGTACTCCTTTATCTGTGATCGTCAGTGTATCACTATGACAGACTAAAGATAGCCTTTCCAGGTCACTTTTGAAAACATTATTTTAAAGTCTTAGTCCTACTGCTAAGTCTCATGTAAGTCTACTGCTAGTTTCCTGGCTTCTTGGAGCATATAGCAGGACTCTCGTTATTCTTCACTCATTTTCTAGCAGGTATTTTCCAAGGAGACAGCCCTGAAGATTGATGGCTCTGGTACCATTAAAAGATTAAGCGGATCAAAATTTAGGTGTGAATTTAACTGTTAATGAAATCAATCTCAATTTAAAAAACAAATGGCCTTTTAAAAGGCAAACTGTGCTGTTGCACTGCAGCATATGCAAGATGTTTATTAAATGCATATCCTTTAATCAACAGATGACTTCTCCCTGATTCTTTTATTTACCTAAAAGTCAACTTGCTAAGCTGCACTAGTAAAAGCTCCAAAGTCTCCCTCTGTGTTATAACTGAAAAGAAGCTGTTGTATTTCAGTATTCCAAAATATGGCCCATTTTCCTTGAAGCCAAAAATAGATAGTAAGGAGACGTTTATTTTTTATTTATATTTTGGTCACAACAATGGGTTGCACTGATGGCAAACATAATAAAGGCCCAATGAATAAGGCAATATAGTTCTATTAAACTTAATTAATTTAATCTTTGAAAAAGTAATTTTGCAATGATTGTTTGAAGTGCCACTGCTGAAAGCGTGAAATGCGGCAACACATTTATAATACAGAGTCTAAATTCAAATTATTTGGTGGAATTTTTTTTAACTTGCTCTAGCTGGAGATCAATGATTTCAATATTCTTCCAAATACAAAATTATTTCTACTCCCTCTGCTCTCAGTCTCTTGCATCAGAAAACTTTGCTTGACTATATCTAGCAGATTTTCAGTTAGGTTTACTCATGTTACCTAAATGAGAAACCACTACTTCTTGTTTTGCACTACTTTTTCTCCCATTGGATGCAGAGAAAGACTAAGAAAAATTAGATGGAAGGTGGGATTTTGACAAAACAAACATTTAACTTCAATAGTCAATAGTAACAGTCAAATTTAAATATTTCCTTGAACAACCATAGGTGCTCTATTGTCTTTTATTGAAAATAGGAAGAAACCCCACAATTTTTACTATACAAGCATGACTTCTACAAGATGTTTACAAACCTCATTGATATGATACACTGAAATATTATAACTTTAATTCACTGTACTTTATGAAGCTTAGCTTCCAACTCCATTATTTTCTGATTAACTTATTCAGTAAAATGATAACTAAAATAAAACTCCTACCTGTAAACTTAGTTTACTTAGTTTATTTAACTGTTCTGAAAATTTTCTTCAGGATTTTTCCATTCATGTAATGCAAAGATACACATTACAGAGAAAGGAAGCAGGGTGGGGAGGGGCAGATTTCTTCGTTGTGGGTGTCATTGCTACTTTGTCTACAAAACTGTATATTTTCTTTTTTAGCATGCTGCAAATCCTCTAGTTTGGTCCTAAACATCAAACACTGGCAATGTTTGTTCCGATAAATAACATTTAGTGACAACAGGAAGCACCTACCATTTGGGGCCAAGATGTATTTGCAAAGATATAAAATGTAAAGTTCTTCTCTGTTTGTTGAAAAGGTAAGTCAATAGACATAAATTCCTAGTCAAAATTACCTCTCCATGCTTAGACAAAATATTGTTGAATGGTGAAGAGAGCTACCGAATAGTAGATACACGTTTAGCACCAATTCTAGCCATACAACTGAATCCAAATCCTTTAATTTCTGAAGGCATGAAACTCAAAAAAGTTTCAACAGGAGTTCACTGGTCTTGTCTCCTGTAGGTTCTGTTAGTGGGAGACATCCAGGCATTAAACGGTTTCCCCTTTTGCAGCCACTAGAATACTATAAAGAGCTGGCTTGCAAAAGAGAAGTGACATTTTTGGATATCCAAATCTTAAAAGCAGGCCCTCTGCAGAGTGTGTTAAGCATCTGCATAAACAAACATCCAAAGCCTGACAACCCAGACCAGGTAACTTTGTTTGCATAAAGCAGTACACCTGACAAAAGCTATCTCAGAAACTGCCTGAAACTTCCTTCTATTTCCTTGTGCCTTACTGTGCCCCATTTCTAATTCTGTGAAGACATGGCAAAAGGTAATGTGGCAATCTTTATTTCTTACTGCTGTGTAACAGAAAGAAATACGGCCAACCTCACAGCTGCTTCAAACTGTAACCCAAGTGATGGACTTGGACCTGGCATGCAATCCAATATAAAATCCAGCACCTCCTCTGTCTTCTACCTGGAACTTCTCAGCAGCAAAAGCTTAGCAATTAGTGTGCACTAATGACTGTACTATTTCAAGGACAGCAGAAAATTAACTTTAAAATATGTATTAAAATCTAAGAGAGAAGGGCATAAAATAAACGTCTGTTCAATCATTAGTGATCTAATTTCTAATTAGATTAAATTAGATAAATTAGATTCTAATTAGATAAAATAAACGTCTGTTCAATCATTAGTAATCTAAAATGTTTGGAGAACTGAGTCTCTGTTACTTACTTTCATTATTTACTTAACCAAAATAATTGTACAACTTGATTGAAATAATAATTGGTGGATTCAACTATGCTAACACATCTCAAATCTTTGAGTTAAAAAAGGCAAAATCATTCAATAAACACATAAACTAAGCAAGACATTGGAATGAGGTGATTTTTCTCTCTAGCATTTGTTATGACCAAGACTAGAACACAAGTTCTTTGTTTAATGCTGTTTTTAATGAATACTGAGCAATTATAGATGATGCACTTCAATAGAAAAAATATTTAATATTTCAACTGCAGAAATAGTGGAGATAAAAGACACACACTGTGCAAAGCAGAAGCACAGTGTTAGTAGGACAGCAGTATCATTAGGTTGCAACGAAAGATTTATTAACACAGTACCCAGTACAATGAAATTGAAGCCTTACATGCTAGTGCACTAGCTGTCCAACAAATTTTCAAATTGATACAAAAATAGTATTCTGCTATTAAACAAGGACTATGAATGTGTTCCCTGATGAGCAGTGACCCTTTAGAAAAATAAAATGAACATCAAAAATTAAAACAGCAAATTAAATTATGTTTTTAGCTTATTCCCTGCTTCAAACAGCTCCAAACATTTCAGATGCTCCCCCATGGCTTCAGAAATCAGTGTTTTTCCATTGAGCAAAGAAGCATACTCAATATGTTGCAAAATTATGTGAACAAGCCCCACAAACTCTAACACACTACATCATTAAAGCCATAAGCTATGCATTTAAGGAGTACACATAGTCATGAACTGCAGTACAGCATAAACTCAGTTGTACAGCACTGGCACAGAATTATCCTTGTGTGATTTAATACACGACCTAAAATCACAGCCCCATGAATAAATTGGAAATAAAGGAAAGTCAGAAACATTGGCAAAGGGTAGGCCTTGGCACATAAATATCGCAGGTTACTCAAGTGTCAGTAAAAATTACTGTCCTCCCATGAACACTGGCATCTTCAATCCTACAAAGACATTTTTTCACAGCAGAATGTTCATGCTCTAAGCCAGTAATCACCATACCAAGGGAAAAAAACCTCAACAAACCAACCCCAAACCATAAAATGTCAGTCACTGGGTCTGGAATCAGCTTACTAAAGATTTAAGAAAATATCTTTTCACTATCAGAACTCTCCTCTCCCTCTCCTAGGACAGAACCACTCAAAAGTAGAAAGAACACCATCAAGGGCAGATTTGCATAGGACAGAAAGGTGACCAACCACTTCCACAGCCCCAAAGAAGTACACATGATTTAGGAAAGCTGAGCAGAACAGAATCTCCTTTGTAATTCTCATTACAGCTTCAAAAACCTTCTGGGCAGTCTCCACCACACTGAATGTTAGACATGAAACATTTATATATTTATTTTTATATATTAAAACGTATGCATGTATTACAAGTCTGAAACAGCGAGACAGCATACCTCTGGTTACACCAAGAACCATGGAAATAGAGGGGAAAATGGCAGGATAGCACTGTATTTTATCTTGAACTGTATTTCCTATTCCTTCCCTTATGTGTCATCAGTATTTCCATTTCCCATCTCGGCAGAAGCACTGCGTCATGGCCCACACCCAGTCCTCAGAGCTCCAGTGGTGGCCTTTGCTTTGGATTACTACTCAGTCCTCATGCAAAAACCCCCTAACCTGCATGAGGGAATAAACCATTTCCTTTGTTTCGCAGATAGAACCAGTATCTGTAACTACTATACAAAGTATCTATGATGCAAGTGTCAGGTATGCAGAGAACCTATTCTTCATATAACAAATGTTCCTCTTCCTACTGTCATAATCTGAAAAAAATTAAAGCCATTACATTTCTCATGAATTAATAATGATTTTTTTTCCAGATGAGTCCTAACATTTTGTCTATGTTCAAACTGACATATGTTGAGCAGTTAGATGACTATGAAATATATATATTCTTTGTAAGTAAATCTTTTAATTATTAAGAGACATCATAGGATACTAGTTCTATTTTAATTAGAAAAACTGATTTATAGTTAACTAATTTTGAATGTTAAAATAATTTCACATTGAACCTTTGATATGAAAGCAGGCTAGATGCCATATCTACCATTTCATTTTATGTTAATTTAATTATTATAACAGGCATAAAAATATTTTTTAAATATTCTAATATTTAAAATAAAGAAGACTCACCTCAGTGCTATTACCAGAAAAAAAATAGCTAGCTAGCAGTTCTGTGCTTTAGCCCTTCAATTTACTACCATAAAATGAATAGTGAAAGTAAAAAAACCCCACTAATTCTGGAAACACTAAGTAAAAAAATTAAGTTCCATATTAGTTAGAATTGAAATCAACCAAAATTACCTTTATTTTATAACCAGCACTAATTCACAACTGAGCTGACAAAAATACATACATAGACAAATCCCTGAAACAGAGTGATTCTTTCCTTAATTGTCATAATTAGGGAAGAAGATTAAGAAGCTAAAGAACTTTGTGCTGAAATAAATTTCGTTTATCAATACGCAGTTTGTAGAGAAACAGGACACAATCATTACGTTTTCATAACTTAAAAAGTAGTAAGGCATTCAACAGAAACACATTGGAACCAACTTGGATTAAAGAAACAGTATTTGGCTCATCAACACAAACATCTGTCCACTCTACAGCCTATAAAAGAAATTCAGTTACTTACATCTTGTGCCATTGTTATCATGGTCACTATTCAGGGGAAAAAGCTAAGGAGATCCAAACATGTAGGGAGTGCTATATTCTGATTGACTAGGACAAAAACAGAAATGTGATTAAAGTTTAGAATGCAGATGATGAAATATACTGATTTTGGTGATGCACCTGGCAGTGGCTTGAAATCAAAATAAAGGTAGCTCAGGCTACACAACCTTGAAGGTAGGCTTTAATGTACCCATCAATTCAGCACCCTTCCTCACAGAGACAGAAAGAAATAATACAGATGGGTAAAGATGGGTAGATATGAGATGCCTTGATGTGTATATACCACTAAACTTCTATTGGCTCAGGAAGGAATCAGAAACTTCATTGTGAAAAACAACATAAAGCAGAACCATGAAGGCAACAAAAAGGCATTGCCTTAGGTCTGAGGAGCCTGAGGGAAGACTCTCCTGAGGCAGGTATGACATGAGACCTCAACAACAAGGAAGTGTCAAGAGAGGAACACGCTGCATCTGCAAGGAAAGTAGTATTATTAACTAAAACATATGCCAGGATGTTTTGGATCCTTTCTGTAAAGGGCTCTGAAAGACCTAATGGAAAAGTACATTAGAAACACCAAGTCACTTCCTAAAAACAGACACGTGACTCAAGAAATACACTGGGAGAGAGTGAAGAGAAGCAGCTGGGGGAGACAGAAAAGCTCATTCCCTCTTCATTCACATGCACTGCAACAGGTTGTTGGAACCGTGTTCATTCAATGAATAATTAATGGCAGTTATTTCCAAGATCATGATGTTCTATCAGCATCTAATAACATGGGATATAATCAAGAATATTGTTTCCTGTAACTCAAAGTTGTCATAAAGTTCTATTTCCTACGTCTACACACAGGAGCAAAGAAATTCTTCAGTAAGGTTAGGTTAACAAAGAGACTGATCCACCTTGCTGAATTAAGTTACCTCAGTGATTTTACAAACAATTACACAATACACAAAAACACAATAGGAAAAACTAAGAGGCAGCATGACAAAAAAAGTTTTCTGCCCTATTACATACCATTTTATTCATCATACTTAACAAAGCTAAACCTGTACAAGTTCGTACATATTGTATTGAAAGGACTGTTTCCTAGCTCAGAAAATGCAAATATCAGAAACATTAAACTTATGGTCCCTTTTGCAATATTTGTGCAGTCAGTATTACTGTATCAGCATGGCGCTTTTGACAGATACAAATAGAACCCTGAACAAAGGCTATAGAGACCACAGGACCCTCATTTGGGCTACCCAAGACAGGTACCATCTCAAAAGCCAAATTCCAAGTCTGCTATGTAGAAAAGTGAAATTATAGCTATTAGTAAAGAATTTAAGAAGCTAATTTAAACAGTAAAGATAAATTGGATCAAAACTATATATACAGTTAAAGACACCAGTAAACATACACAACTACTGTTCAAATCACATTTTTACACAGGAGAAATACTACATTCTGATCTACCAGTATGGCTTTTTCCATGAATAAGTGGGCGTTTTCACACTTAAAAACTAAAAATGTTGTCTAAGAAAACTGGAAGTGAATTAATTATTTTAGGAAGAATTAATGTCAAGAAATGAAAGTGAGATTAATGTGAAATCTATAGCATTAAGATAAACACCACGATGAATTTTGGAAGACGTTTCCCCTTCAATTTAACTATTTTTCATACTGTGGCAGCATATTTCACCTGTGAACTTTCTTCTTAGGACACTGAAAGATAAGGTGTAACTTTTAAAAAATAAATTCAATAGACTGAAATGCACCTGAGCAAAAAAAAATTAAGGTTCAAAGACTAAAGGAAGCATTTTGCAGAAGTCAAGTTTTGGCTTGTGGACATAGCAAAATTTAAAAAAACTCAGAAAAAAACCAAGTTAACAGCTGTTGGCACTTATCCACACTAAGCCGTAAGGTGATGTAATAAAAAACAGCTAATGAACATGACCAGCTCACAATGAAACTGCACAAGTCATTAATTCACATTGAAACAATACACCTGATTGCAGTGTTCAGCAAAAAACCGTAACTTAAAGTTCTATTTTATTCAAATTTGAAAAATTATTTCAACTAGTTTAAATACATTAATCCCCAAAGTTTTACAGTAACTGATGATTTTCAATCACTCACACAACCACACTGTAAATCCCTGAAACATGGATTTATTATAGGAATACTGATAAAACCTTAACAGATACAAATGATACATCACATTGTGTCTTACACCTTAATGGCAAGTACTTGACCACCTCAGATTGGTAGGTGCATCACTCCTACTTTTACACTCTAATACCATCCTCTAGGACCAAACAGTTTAAGTTGAATTCACAACAGTTTGCAGTTACCTAAAAGCAATGATTTTTTGAAATCAAGCTATAAAAGATTCTCTTCTGACCAGTATTTCAAAACTTTTGGAAAGAGAACATCCTAGTGGGGACTAAACACAGTATGCAAGGAGAGTCATTGCAGTGAACTTGAAAGTAATTCCAGAATCAGCATCCCTGAAGAGATTTAGCATACAGCAGTACGTCCCTTGACATCAGTTACGTGGTGCATGGTTACCTGTGCATCTTAGGACCTTATTGTACCAGCAGGCCTTTGGACTGTTGAAATTAATCTCATTCTGGCACAAGCTTTCTGTGGGGTAGGGCAATTCCCAAATAAAAGGCACTCTTATGAGTGAAATTAGAATTATCAGCAATGCAAATGGACAACTTCCAACATACTGAAGGAAAATGATGCAGCTTATGTGCAGTCTAAAATTAGGTACTTTCTGTAAAAATATGTGAAAAAATATTTCAAGCAGCTGTAGTGCATCTGTCTACATGCACACAGACACTAGCCATCGTACAAGCAGAAATCTTCCAAGTATCTCAACAATTGCTTGGTTTTTTCCTCTGGTGTTTTTTTCACTTGGGTGAAACCAAGCTTCTACAGTTCAAGGTGACTCACAGAACAGCCCACCACTGCACTACACCTTGTAGCCCACAGCAAGCAGATCTGGAGAGAAGTTACAAGTGTGGTCGTTGGTAGTAGAACAAGAGCACAGGCATGTACCACTAGTTGGTACCCCTTATTCCTCCTCATACCTTGTCTTTTTTTTCCACCCTCCATCATAAAAAAAGAAAAAATCATCTTGGGAATACAGCTTTCCCTTAAGGACAGGAAAAGTCATCCTTGTGTCTGACTAAGGGATGTGCAAAACAGAATTTCCCTGAGGCAAAGATCTTTAAGTCATGCCTAGTTTACACTGTCTACTCTTACTTCACTTGTTGAAATATTTGGCACACTGAGGCCTTGATCACTGACTGAGTCTCCTGGTATTATCAAAGTCTGCCTTATACATTTATATAATAAAGTTGAAAATACTTCATTCTCTCATTCTGGCTTGATTTTTCAGATATACTGATAAAAACACCTTTCCTTCTCAAGGGCGGCACTGGGTCTCCTGAGCAGGGAAGTGGAATGTGAAACTTCTATTGTATTTAAAAGTTGTCATGAATACTGAATGCCTAAAAAGACAATCACATATTGGACTCAAAACACAGAGTAACAGGGTAACAATTAATATCCTGTTACATACAGCCTCTTACTTGGTCAAAAGAACGTGACAAAATAGTTGCTTCCTGATTTACACTATGAAAACAGGGAGGAAAAAAAAGTCGTTTTATGAGTGCCTCCAGTCTAAAACATGTAAGAAGCAAAGCTTAAAACCAAGTCTTCCCAGTTTTCCCTTTTAAAATATAAATTGCACTTTTATACAAAGCAATCCAAAAAGCCTAAATAGCAGTAAAAATCTGAAGCTGCCTTGCTGTACCAAAGAGTAACATTTCAGCATCTGAAGTACAGGCAATTAGCTTCCAGCCATTCTGCACATAGAGCCATTTGCTCTACTCCTTTCTGCTTTCAAAGGGCCTGCCATTAAATGCCATGCCACTGGGTGGGGAATAAACAAAGAAATGAAAAACAATAGTAAGAGTTTAAGGCCTTTTTCTCCAGGAGGAGCTGAAAACTGTGGCACAGTCCATGACCAATAATTACTAGGCAAATTAGCACATTCCCACCCAGGGCTTCCAAAATCAGTCATTCTTTCTAACATTTGCCACACAAGACAATCATACCAACAGCAAGCAACAGTGCCAATTAAGCATTTTTAAGGTCTTCAAAAAGTCACAGCAAAGGGCACTTCTGAGAAAGATATCTTATAGATTTGGTTTAAAAAATAGACACCACACTCACATTCAAGGGACATCCTTCACTTTTAGGCCTTTGTCACAAATCTGAATCTTTATTGTTCTGAAATAAATGCTATAAACATAAGACTCAAAACAAGAACTCCAACTTTCAGTCTCAGAAGAGGTGTGGTTCAATGCCCATATCACATGTAACAAGAAAGTCTCCTTAAAAAAGGAAAAAAAAATTACTGTAAAGTCTTTCTCATGAATGAAAATGCAATCCTTTGTTTTTCTCATTACTTTGTGTACAGGCGGGCACCAAAAAAAACTTTTGCATTTTCTTTTGAATTCTTGCTATGACGCTTGGCGAACTTTCTGCCATTCAACAAATTCATCCAGAAGTACGGGCCCTGCAAATGGACAAAACTTGGAGTTAGAAATGTCTTTCAAACATCTTCTTTTGAAGTATGACGATTAAAACTAGTGGTCTAGGAAACATCCATGTCAATCCTATGGAAAAATACTCATGGATTAGTACAATCATTACAATCCAATGACGATAAAAAGCACCCAAAAACCACTATATGGAATTCTGGAAAAAAGTGTTCCTGGTATCTGTATCACCAGGTAGGCAAAAATTGTTAGGCTAGAGTTTATTACATACTAGTTCAAAATGAGAGTCTGCTGTTTACAATTCTGTTTGCAAGTCTACAGTTGCATGCAGCAAGCACTGAATACAAGCCAGCTCAAGTACACCAATCATACTGCTGACATACTATACCCCTGACATACAATTAAGAACAATTGGTATCTGAAGCTTGGGCTGTTTTTCCCAGGTTGTTGGGAAAAAATAAAGTTATACTTTATAGTATTGTTTCCGTTACAGAAATTTGCTTTATGCAATTTTAAAATTCTCTGCTAGTATTTGAATAAGCAAAACATTAATACTTACATGCACCATCTTCATCATAGTTGCTAAGATCTGCATGGACTGTCCTGCTGAACTCTAGTACATTGTACCACTGATCCTTGTTCATAACTCTATACTTCGATTGCTAGGAAAAGTAATTTCAAAATATTAAAATGTCAAGTGGCATTTGGTACCCTCGCATCTCATTTATCTCATTCTACCTTCAATGAGTTCCTAACAAACAATTTAATGGGAAACAACGGCCATTACTTACTTGATTTTCCATTTTTAAAAATACTACACATGAACATATTTCATAGTTATGAAACTACATAAAATGACTGGAAGATCAGAGCAGAGCATCACATTTCCCAAGACCTGGAAATCAGTAAGTCACAGGGCACTTGCCCTGAAGCGGGGCATACCTAGCTCAAATATATTTTCAGAGTGAACTATTAAGGAAAAAAAAAAAAAATATTCCTTTCTCCAGGGTGCAATATATTGTAATCATAAGGACATCTATTTTGCAGTGTTAGTACTGTTTTGAAGCCAGGGAACAGTCTCGAGCCTAATGTGTTCCACAACCTCCACCCATTCACTTTAATCAGTACCTTAAGCTGAGCTGATCAAAATCTTCCAGAGAGAGACAGGGATCAAGGTACCTACAAACTGTAGCTGCACAAAGCAAACTTGAAATGCAATTGCAGATGCAGCTGAAGAGACTAGTGGGGCTCTACTGCTTACTTTAAACTTACAGAATAACCAAGATGTAATTTTAGTTGCCTTTGATAAGAAAAGGGGCTGGGGCACAGGGAGGAAGATAAGGATCTGTGCTGCATACAAGAACATCATTGTTTCACAGGCACATTGAGCAACGGAAAGGGAGCAATATGGATATATTCTTGAATAAAATAAACCAAATATTCTCACAGAACAGTCCAACTAGTATGCTAACATTCACAAAGTCAAGGAAACTTGTACCTCCAGGTATTGATAAAATACTGAAAACAGTGGCCAAGTTCTTCCCAGCAGAAGAGCTAACATGGACTTTGCAGTATCAATATCAAGACTTCGCTGGTCTTTTTCCTAAGGTTGAATAAAGAAAGCACAGAAACCAATCAAGTACAAGCTTGTTAAATAAATAAAAGTAAGAACTTTCCTAACATTTCAGCAGTCTTACCCTTGCAAAATCAAAGGCGTATCTGTAGATATTCTTAAAGGATGAAATGTCATTCAACTGTGACCGTAAGAAGTCAAATTTACTCTGTAATTTTTCTGTACAGTCACACCTTAAAAAAAACAACCAAAAAACCAAAAACAAAATATTAGGAGTTCAAAACACAACATTTAGGCAATGAAAAAAATGCCAGCAAACATAAAAATTAAAATCACCAAAACACAATCATTACCTATACAGGAGTAATACTGCGAAACTGACTAAAAGAATATTGAACATGCTTGACATTTGCAGCTTAGTGACATGATGAATGCTGGCTTCTGTAAGCAAGTTCTTTTGTTTTAAATATATCAGCAACATAATATGAAGTACATGCTTCACATCTCAAATAACAGTCTTAATTCCAAACTCTGCAATCTATATTCATACCCAGCAGTATCTTATCTTCCTATCACTATGAACGTTTGAAGAAAACATCATTCAGCGTGCACTAAGGGGTAAAATCCAGATATAAGTAATGGGAAAATGCAAACCCTAAACACGTAGTTTTGAAGTATGAGTTTACAAATGGCAGGATTGAGCAGGCATTCTGCAAAACATACAAGTCTGCTCACGTTTTATGACTGATTTTATACAAGCTTTGATAAAACATTAATCACCTGAATTAGTCAGTAGCCATTCAACTGAAAAATCAAAGGCTGTATGAGAACATACAGGACCACTAGTCAACATGATACATCTTTGGAAAGAATAATCCTTTGGCAGAAAGATCTCCTTGTATTTTACTCAGCAAGGAATTTTGCTTCCAAATAGAAAATGGGTCAGATTCACCAACAATGGCAAAGGAGAACGCAATTTAACCTTGCTAATCCTCCAGAAAATGCTCACTCAGTATAACAGTTATAACAGGACATTTTATTCTTATAAAAAAGCTGCTGTGACTAAAAAAGAATAAATTAAAAATCTACCTTGCCTTGTATCCTTCATGAAGAAGCATACTTTCAGAAATGCAACTGCACAGAAATACTTTGGTCACATGTCCCCCTTTTGGGAGCCTGCCTCTCTCAGAGACTACACCTGCACCTTTAACAGCTCCACATGGACTTGTCACACAGGCCCCCAGCAAGGCCCTTCAGGGCTACTGCAGGTTGCTGAGATGCTGTGCTTTGCCCACAGCTGATACTTCCTGTTCCTCAGATCTGCCAGCCTGTGTACAACTGTCTCATCAGTCTGTCTCTCTCAGACTGTGACAAGAGAAATGTACCAATTACAACTGATGCAACCTTTTATTATTTCTTGTCACTAGCAGCATCTACCTAAACCAGCACTGAGTCCTAGCCAACAATGGTGCTAAACAAATAAATAACTATTAGCTAATTAGGCTATTCAGCTGACAACTAGTATATTCTCTGATAAATCATGCAACAAATTGAAAAGAACTCTTGTTAAATGAGCTCTGGTGAATTAACTAAAAATAAAATTACTTTTTTTTTGTCTTCAGCCATTAATTGGTCTGTATTCTACTATTTAACCCTAAAAACAGCATCATGCTATGCTAGAAAGGCATCATCTTTTTTATTCATATATCTTGTTCAAAGCTTCATACTTCTAGCAGAAGTTATGTTCTGTTAAATGTTAACAATTTGTTAAATGCTCTACACATTTGAGGACAAATCAACCTAAATGCTCAATCTTTTAGTGTGCTAGTGACATATATAAGCTATTTATAGTGGGTTTACCACACATTTTTTTAAACATAAATTTGACTGAGATTATATACCATATCATGGATAAACACAAATTTCAGTATGCCTAAATTTCTTACAAACTACTTTGTTAAATTTGTTTAAATAACCATAAATCCAAGTGCAAAGTAAAATGCTAGCTATTGTCTACTATACTACTGGCTATGTGTATTTTAATATGCAGTTGATTCTTTTGAAAAAGTTGGTATGAAAATGAGCAATTATTAAGTGTCAAGATTCCTAATGAATTTATTTATAACCAAACAGCCAAATGGATCATGCTCAGACCAGCATCACCCTCTGGATCCCAACACATGGACATGTCTCTGTTAAAGCTGTCTAGGGCATTTCTGTACCTAACCACTGACTTTCCTCCCAAAAAGAGGCAAGGAGTTGTCAAACTCCTCTTTTATGGAGATACAGCTGCTTGTGTGGCTGCGCCATAGAATCAATGACTGAGGTCACCCATACTTAGAATAATCTTCCTAATAAGCAGAACAACCTTCTAATTAGCACAAGTGAATTAACACCAAACTCCCGTACAGACACTAGAAAAAGATGTGATTTCTCAAACTGTCTTTACTGAAAACAGCATTAAAGAGTGTTACCTCAATATCAACAAAATTACATGTTAGCTTACTACATTCTCTTCTCATCCCTATGTTACATTTTTAACAAAACTCAAATTAGCACCACAAAGTGAATGTATTTTAATTTCTGTTGAGGTAGAGAGACCATCTGAAGCATAGCTAACATGGACAAAGTAATGACTCATTAACTTCTACTAAGATATTCCAATGTTTTAGATTTCATAGTTATTCATATATGCTTGTCTTTTACTAAAAAAAAATCAGTAAGATGTATACAAACATTAAACCAAAAGCATTTAATGTTAGTATATGTATTTAATCCTATAGAGGTATTTAAAGTAGCTGAAATAAACTGCCTAGCAGAGGTACTTGATTCTCTCTCTGCTATGACGAGAGCTTGCATATATGCATACATATATATGTATATGCACACACACAAATATATATGTGGCAGAATTCACCCTACCTACACAATATACTGGAAACCTCCCAGCCTAAGTTGTTTAGGTCTCATAAGATGCTATTTAGGGCTCAATTTACCTTTTTTTTTTGACAGTATCTACCTTACCACACACTTGTTTTTCTCATCTCTAAACAGCAAACTTCACCAGTGTATTACAAAACAACATGCAGAGAGAATGTCACTTCAAGATACAGGCACACAGATGCTGCCATCTAACTGTAGATTATATACAGATGTCCTAAGCTTCAGGTGTTGCCATTCATAAAGGACTAGCCAAGCAACCTCTTAGAGCAACTCAGGTGACCAGTCATTAGGTCTTAGGACAAACTGGTTACCTCCCTAGGCTGCATTACACTGACCAGGTCTCCAAAGATTGCAGTAAGAGTTTAGGAAATCCAGCTCTTGCATATAAACCAAACATTTAGGTATCTTGCTGTTGAACTGAATTCCACCCAACCCTGTGCATGCAATTACCTATGTGACAGTTCACACTGTCCTTATTTTGAAATAAGGATTCTATAATAGAACTCTGACTAAAATACACTCTGGAGTTTTAATGCATTTCAATCTCATTTCTTCATGCAAAAAATAAAATAAGCTATGCAAGCAGCTGTAGAAATATTTTACTACATTTTTACTGTTTTTAAGTGTAAAATCCGTTTCCTTCAAACTTCTGTCAAACCTTTCATGAGAAAAAAGACAAAATAGATGGAATCCTATTATATCATACTCCCAAGTAAGCAACAACAGCACAAATCCGCAGGTTTGTATTTTCATTCATCATGGTTTTAAAAACCCCAGCTGGCAACTAAGCACCACAGAGCCACTCACCCATCCCCAGCCAAAACTTGCAGGTATTTTTTAGCCAATGGATCTTGAGCTGTGTTATGTGAGCATCTTTGCTTCACCCAGCTGCTTAGCCAGCTATTAGAGGACAGGGGAAGCAAAACATACACACTAACTGCTTTAGGCTTAGGCAAATGCTCTCAATAGAAGTCTGTTTCTATGAAAATGCACAGCAGCATACAATTTTCAGTCTTAAACACATTTAGATTACAGCCTGACCGGTTCTGTACTGAAAAAAAGCTCAAAGATTTCCAGTCACAGCAAATTATTAGAAAAAGTCTAAAACACTAGCTCTGAAAAGGTGTCTGATTTCATACATCTTAGTGCTTGCATTCTGTGAGATCAGCTAATTTCTATTTGGGCATAAAAACTAAGTACTTCAAATAAGTGACCAATACCCATTCACTGCATCAGAAAAATTATGCACCCAGAATTTAATCTGTGTCATCCTGAATTTCAAGCAATTGAATCATTTCAGGTCTTAATTTATTAAATTTCTGGTGACAGTCACAAAATAATCAAGGCATTTATAGAAGCCTGATCCCAAATCAATTAAGAGTTAAAAGAGTAAGTCCAGAGTCACTTACTCCATAGTTTTGAGTAACCAGAGGGTATCTGCCTGACACAATTTCCCAAACCAATCCAGGGCAAGGGTAAAATAAACCTCTTTTTCTCACTGTGCTCCATCTGGAATAGAAGCTCCCTATTTGTAATATTGAACGCAGTATCATAACAAGATACCCTCAAAACACTAGGGTACCACAAATAGTTACACAGAGAACAAACAAAAAGTAACAACTGAATTAAGCTTCACAAAGAGCTGATTACTTAATGTAAGAAACAATCTCTTCAGGCAGGACATCAACTTGCCAAAAATCCAAATGCAAACAGAATGAGCAAGAAGTTAATTTATAAACTGAAAAGGTGTTATTTAACCTAAGCATGAAGTATGGCTCTTGCCATGCATCTAATAAATAATACTAATAGCCAAAATTATTATCGATGCGGTCCTCATCTATAAAGCTCAGGTATCAGTAACATCTTTCCAAAATATCAGTGCTGTGATATGCTTATATGCAGCTCCAGATCTACTTATTTAGGTCTGCTAACTAGAATGATATTTTACTATGTTTTTCTAAGAAAAGGAAGCAATCAAAACCTGACTTAACTAGGTTTTAACAATAACATAATCCTTTGAGTGAACTTATCAGATTAATTTTGCAGTTGTGAATGAAACAAGACCTAAAAGCCAGCTTTTTTTTTGTGTGTCTTATTTCCAACATACATGAAACAGAGCAAGAATAGTTAAGTTATAGGTACAATCATAAAATTAGTACATTCTATTAGATATGTAAAACTCTTACTGTAATGAGGTCATTCCTTTTAACCATTCTTCCTTGGTAAAAAATCCCATGCTTTCAGCCTCTAGTTTCCAGGCTAAAACTAACATAATAATCTAGGGGAAACAAAAATAAGGGGAGGAAAAGGAGTCAGCATGTAAGAAAACACTGATTTACTAATGTCCAAGAATAAAACTATAAAGCATTCAAACCTTCTTGCAAGTGTGATACATTCTTGGTCTACATATTTAAAAATCCAGCTATCCAAATTTTTCCCTTTCAGTTTTTGTTTTTGAAAATTAAGTATTACTACATTAAAATCCCCCAAAAATACCTCACACACCAGCCATTTAGCTGAAATACCTTAGAGCAGCTCCTACAAGTAAGAAGATGAAAACTCTTTACTAAGTGGAGTTAAGAGTTTTACACAGAACTTAACCTTATCTAATAGCCTCTCACATGTTATTAGCACAATGAAAGAAACTTACATTTTCAGGTTCAACACCGATGTCTTCACAGAATTTTTCCATTCCTTCAGGGCCTACAACTTCATCAGGACCTTCAAAGCAAAAACCACACCAGAGTGAAATCCAAGTAACATTCATTGCTCACAAGGGTGATGCACAATGATTAGGCAGTTTTACACCTGAAGTATTTCTAATACCATTGTACTACACTATTAAGTATTGTTAAGCTAGAACTGTTCTACCAAGTGGAACTGTGCAGACATGTATGTTATGTGCTACACCAGGATGTTTGTGCTGTGCACTGCCTCCCTGTGATAGCAGATGAGCCATTTTAGTTTTGTATCTGAGTTTTGAAAAGACTCAGAGCTTCCTACTGACACAGCTCAACTCCAGTAACTCCGGCAGTCAATTGTTTTAAGACAATTTGGGTACTCCTACTCTCTGCTGAAGTTACTTTATGAATAATGTTCTTAGAAAATTATTTTATCAACAATAAAAAAAACTGAATTCCGTCTGAGCTACTATTACAGATAGTCTTTTGATGGTGCTAACATTATGGGTTTACACTAACATAGAAGAGAGTGACTCTGCAAATAATATGAGTTTTATGATGCTGAGCAATATAAACAAAGTGATAGCAATAAATTGAAGAAATGCTGAGCATGCTAGTCATATACAAAGGAGAAAAAAGATTTAGGGCTGAAATGAAAAGAATGGTAAGGATCACAACAGTTAGTGTTATGCTGTCATTTCTCCATTTTAACACAAAAATCTCTAAAATGCTGCAAAATAGCACATTTAAATACTGAATATGGACACACTCTAGGGCAATTTGTTCTTCTAATCTCTCTCTGGTTTCAGTTATTTTGACTAAGCCTGTTCCAAAAATGACTCCTACTAGGCAGCCAAATATTATTGAAAGGCCTGTCAACACAGGATTTTGATGTGTCTTGGATCATTACATAACATTTAGTGAGTAAGCACTCATGCAAAAGGCAAAGGTTTTAGCTTTAAAAACAACATGCCACTTTCTTTACAACTTTTTGGCAAATTTTATACATTAATTATAAGAGGCAGAGTCCTTGATGATACCTGTCTCCACTTTATCTGCTGCCAGCATAAGCAGAAGCCTCTTTAAGTGTCTGGACAACGTGCTTTAAATAACTACTCACTGTGAGATATGAATATTGTCAATGAAAACTATTGAGAATGGCTACCTTTACAGGAAAATAAAATGCAACTGACACTTAAGATCATGAACCCCTACCTATTGAAAAATATTGCAAAGGACATTTTGCCTATGTAAGCAAGGCCAAACAGTGTTAGATAGGAAACACAAAAAAAAAACCAACTAAGTTATGAAGAGAAACACGTACAAGGGTTCACTGGTAATGACAAGTAGTTGAATCAGTGTTTCTGGTCCAGAAATCATACAAACAACTCATACACACAAATATATACATATATATGCATGTGTGTTTTGTTTTATCTTTCAATTGAAACATTTTGTCTCCTACTGTACATAATTTAACTGGAATTCTATCTCTTCCTGGAAACATGGCATTTTTTGATTACTGGTTAACTAAAAGTATAACCTCTTACATTCAATTCTCGATTCAGCAACAAAGACAAAATTTACAGACATTAATTCTGAACAATGTGCAAACACATTTATCACAAGAAAATTAACTTTGAATTATTATTTCCCTAGAAAACACTCTACTTCAGAAAACTGTCTCAAATCTAAAGGAGATTACTATAAACAAGAGTAGTTCTTTGGTGTGAAAAGACTGCAAAGAAAGTATCAGTCATGAAAAATATACTCAAATCAACTACTGGCAGATAAATCAGCACCTCACACCATGACAAGATCCGGCACTTAATAAGTTTTAATCACCACCCAGTTATGATGGACTTTAAGTAGTGACTAGACCAGAAATTGATAACAATTTAAAAATCCTGAGTTCAGAAACATATAAAAAAAAATATATAACATAAATAGCAGTAACAGTGTAATAAATTCTGCAAAACACACTGCATATTTACTGAAAGCAACTATTCAATGGCAATTGAGGCTACTTCAAATACTTTTGGAATGAGACATGAGTTATTTAGAATATCAAAAATGTTAGTACAAATTCTCAGATGGAAAAACAGTATAAACCTCTATTATTTTGTTTTGTAAAACAGAAATCCAAGGAGCTTAAATCATGGCCTATGTCATTACCCTTCCCATATGATCACAAAGAAGATATAGTTAGATACATGAGCATCGATCTGAATTCTCTCTCAATGTTCTGACTTCTACTTGACAATTTTAAAGCAAGAAGTAGAATCACTCAGAATATCCTGGTTCAACACTGTATTGGTCAACATCGGTTATTTCATTTTAAAGTTATAAAGCATAGAGTAAAGAAATTTAAGTCAAAAAGAACAAGTATCAAGAAGGTAATAAAAGGTATGCTAACTCAAGTGCATGTTCTAAGGAAGCAAATACAGACATACTTTTATGTCTACGTTAGCATTTAAAAAGCAAAATGCAAGTGGTATTTGATGTATTGCTTTATTTGAAACAAAACCATATGGTTTTAAACATGAATGCATTGCATATTACCTGCATATTCATAAAACCAAGCCAGGCACTTTTTGCTTGAAAAATGCTCCTCTCCACTTATTACTTTACCAGAGGCTTGTGATCTGCAGTAGCAAACAGAAACACAAGGATGAACAGTGTTATCTTAATGATCTTAATGACACATGTGAAAAACAGGAAAGATCAAATTACACATTTAAATTTCAAGAGGTCAAATCTTATTAAATTCACAATTACGGTGAATTTAATAAAAAGCAACTGTCTGTGATCCTCAACTCTGGTTAGAACATAAAACTACTTTTAGATTACACCATCTCATAGCCCAATTTATTGCAACTATTACTTTTTCTAAAATACAGAAGTACTGTTAACTTGTAGATATTGAACAAAAAAAAAAATCGCCACAGATGGCCAAAATATCACTCCTCAGTAATTCAAATGCTTTATTATCTACTTATATTTATACATACAGGCATTTAATGTTAGGTCTCTTAGTAAGCAGCATGATCTTCAAGAGTGCTGAATATGCACAGATCCCATTAAGGTCAAGAGACACTGCCGAGTTTGACATATTTAGAAGTCAGGCTATTTATAATTAACCATCCAAATCTGGGAAAAAAACTTGGTCAATTTGTTTACACTACACATGTAATTAAGAATCTGCAAATTCTATAGATATTCAGTATTTATACCAGAATAGTAGTGTGCAATCTGTGGCAATACTGAAGCTGCTCAGCACACACAGCTTCCCCCCATCATTGTCTTTGTTATGTAACATACAACCCAGTTTGCCTAGGAAATGAATTCTCTAATTCACCATTCATTAAAAGAATGCATAGAATTTCTTCCAGTAAAAACACTGACTACACCAAGGCATCTTCAGTCAGTAAGGAGTTGCAGCATCTTTTCAATGCATCCTCCTTTCAAACAGAAATTACAGATTTTTAGGAGAAGTTAAGGTTATTTGTAACAATGAGGTGAGAGCTAATCATATGAGAGGATTTAAAATTATGCAGCTCCCACACTGCAATTTTAAAATTAAAATGTCAAACAGGAGAAGAATAGTTCAGTTCTGAAAGGAGCAAACAACTTTAACTCCCCATGTATCCTTTTGTTTCACTGGAAAAGAACACAATAATCTAAGAAGAAGCCTTCTGTGCTCATAGCTAGAATTAAAGGTGTCATACAAACATTCACCCATCCATCCAACTGGCATTAGGAACACAAGTCACCAGAAAGAGGCAGAATCATATGGTATGCTATTGCTTATTAGCTTTATCCAGATTAACATAGATCTATTTGTAATCACAGATTTTACTAAAGAATATTATGAATAAATTGTTGTGTAAGAACATAATACCAAAAACGCTTGTGTATCTAACATTCTCTGATCACTTAGCATGAGCTCTCACATCATAGTTTTTTTTGCCCAACAACTAGCTCCCTGTAGAACCCAGTTTTTCCTTTTGTCTCTAAGCTATGAAAATCCTTTAAGTAAAAGAAATTAAGATCATAAGATTTCATTTAACTGTGTTCCAGAAAGAAACTGAAACACATGCAAACAAGACCTAAGATAAGCAAGGAAACTGAAAGTTGGTGTTACAAATGAGGATGATTTAGCTTTTTTAATTATACAAATAAAGTATGAGAAACAGAAGTGTTCTCTCAAAATATACTTTGAGGCAGAACCATGAGGAAGTAGAGTGGTACAGAGGATAATGCTGGCACAAGAACAGTTATTTATAGGCAATGAATAAACTGTCTGAAACTAAAAGGTCATCATGGACCACAGAAAGTGAGGTCTGGAATAGCTGCCCAAAATGAACAAAATAAGAAACTGAGTACTTCTAAGCTCAAGCTGGGCCAGCCTATGAGAAAGGCCACATGCTACAATTTTTTGCAACAGCCATTCACATAATGTTGGTTTAACAAGTCATTTGTATCCTCATGTCCGCAGGACTAGTAGTAACTACTGCTTTACTAGCATACTTAACAAGGTCTAATAGATGAAGCAGGCAGGTACTTCGGGGAAGCCACACTGTAAGTTCCTACTGCACCGCACTAATGGCTAATTATTCTAACAGCAACTTTTGGGTATCACGGCAAAAAGTGGTCTTTTTACAGTAGTTAATGAACAAGATGCTTCAGACTCCTGTATTTATTAGAGAAACCTTTCCTGGTCTTGTTTTCCAGTGTGCTGACCAATCCTTCCAATTCACTGCAAAACAAAAAAAAAACGAAAAAAGGGGGAAAAAAAAAAAAAAAAAAAAAAGAGGAAATGACGATTTAGCACCGACATGCTGAGTATTGGCAACCTTAAAGTGAGGAGAGCCGCCTACCCCAGGGAGACAGGGACAAATACCAGAACTGGCCCTAGAGGTACAACCAAAGGCAAAGCCAGTCGGCAATAAGAGCCGTTCCGCGGCGTTTCTCGCCAAGGCGTGACCACGCCGCACGCCGCCGCTGCGGCCGACACGGCGAGCCCTGCACCTGCACCGGGACGTGTCCCCCGGCACGGCCGCGGCCCTGCTGGGGCCCGCCGGGCCGCACACGGCCTCAGCCTTCCCGTCGCCCCGGGAAGCCCCAGGGCTGCCGCAACCCGGGGCCCGCGGAGGAGCGGCCCGGGACGTGACCGCCGGCACCGGCCGCCGCCCCGCGAGACGGTACCTGCCGAGTTTACATTTCTTGAGGCCAGTGTCGTCCGCCGCCGCCGCCCCCGAGGACTTCCTTTTCTTTTTCACCGGCATCGTCCTGCCTCGGGGCGGGGCCGCCCCGCTGCCGGGGCCCGCAGCCGAGGCCCCCCCGGGCTCGTTTCCCCTGACCACCGCCGCCTCCCAAGACCAGCGGTGAAGAAACGAGAGGAAACCCCGTTCCTGCTGGTCCTCCCCAGCCTCACTAGGCACTGCCACTCGCCGCGGGCAGACGACGCCGCCCCGTTCCCAGAAGCGGGTGTCACGCCGGGGGCGGGAGCGAGCGCGGGCGGTATCGGCTGCGGAGGGAACGGCGAGAACGACCCGGATACAGACGGCGCCGGGCAGGAAGTGGTAGCGCCGGCGGGGCGGGGCCGCGCCGGGACCCGCCCCCGGGGGGCGGAGCTACTGCGCGTGTTTTCCGGCCAGAGCAGGGCCTCGTGCCCGGGCACCACTTGCTGTGCTGGTTACAGTTCAGCGTTTGCAGTGAAATAAACGGGGAAGTGCCAGCCCTTCCAGTCCTTTCCAACCCGCGCGGTCACAGCCTACACCCGGGGGGGGAGCTGAGTGTTCCGCCAGCACTGGAGGTGGATTCGGGGCTGGGACAGCCGCCTGCTGAGAGGCGCCAGCGGTGGCAGAGCTCAAGGGCAGGATGCTGGGTGGGACGAGAGGCGCTGTGTCCCTTGAGAGACCCTCTTGAGAAGCGGCCGGCAGCGCTGAGCCGGGCGCACATCGCTACGCCCGCACTGAGCCGCGAAACCACGGGGAGCTACAAGTCTGTGGTCCCGGAGGGCGCTCTGAGCACTAGCCCAGTGCTTCCCCAGGGCCGGCACCGCAGTCCTTCGCCTTGCTGTACCGGGCACCACGGGCTCCCTAGCAGAGTGGGGCGGGGGTGAGGGAAACACCCCAAGTACAGCAGCGGCCGTGACACTGTGGTGCAGCTGATGGCAGTAGAGATGCTTCGGTGAACCCAGGGGCAGCCTCGCAGCATTTCGAAGCGGCCGAGCCCCGGCACACAGCCGGGCTCCGCTGCCGTGCAAGGAACAGCGCAGCAGCCTCTCCGCCCCGCCCCGCCCGCTGGGCCAGCCCCGTCCCGCCCCGTTCCCCTGATTTCCGACCGCCGCCTCCTCCCTCGGTTTGCCCGGCGCCACCAGGAGCTAAGCCGCCTGCGCGCCAGGGCCGCCATCTCCGGTCACCATAGTGACGAGTCCCGACGACGCCGGGACGGCTCGGGCCTCTCCCCCTGTGCCCCGCCGTGAGCCCTTTGGATCTTCTCCCGCCAGCGCCTGGATGTGCTCCCGTGGCGTTCTGGGTCCGTCCCCGCCTTGATCCTGCCTGGCGGGGTGCGTGCCGCCACCATGGCCGCAGAGGGAGACAGGAGGAAGCGCTTTATTTCAGCCACGGCTGCCAACTACTTCGGGCTAGACCCGGCGGGCGGTGCCGCTGCCCTGGCCGCGGGGCTGCATTCCCGTCCGGAGCTGAGCCGCTTCCTCGATGACGGCAATGAGTTCCTGCTCGTGGTGCAGCACTCGGGCGCGCAGCTCAGCGCCTCCAACAAGGTACCGTAGTGGCCGGCGCCTGCGGGTCCCGCGTGTCCGCCGCATCCCGGGATGCAGAGCCCTGAGTCAGCCCAGGCTTGGTGGCTGTAAAGACTGGTGTAAGATTTGGGAGGCAGCTCCCTCCTCCGAATATCTGTGCAGGCGTCTGTGTCTGCTGCAAGCTGCTGGCGGCTGACGTGGTTTAAGCCGGCCGATAAGTACCGCTCACTGTCCTCCACGCCGTGGGTTGAGATAAGAACAATTTAATAACTGAAACGAAATAAAAGATAATAATAGTTAGCTACTAATAATAATGTTAATAACTGTGTTGAAAAGGGGCGAGAGAGAGGGGGAACGAAACCCGAGAGACAAGAGATGCCCGATGCAGTTATTCAGCACCCACTGACTGATGCCCAGCCCATTCCCCAGCAGCGATCGGTGACTCCCGACCAACTTCCCCCAGTTCATACACTGAGCAGGATGCTCTGTGGTGTGGAATATCCCTCTGGCCATTTTGGATCAGCTGTTCTGGCTGTTCTACCTCCCAGCTTTTTGTGCCCTCCTCACTGGCACAGCATGAAGTACTCAAGAGTCCTTGATTTTGGGTAATTACTGCTCAGCAACAACCAGTGTATCAGTGTGATATTAACATCATTCTCATACTAAACCCAAAATACAGCACTGTACCAGCTATTAGGAAGAAAATTAACTCTGTCCTTGCTGAAACAAGAACACTGTCGCCAGAGTCCACAAAGACCATATGCTGATGATACATTTGTTAGCAGATTGTGCCCTTGTTGGTGCAGTTTTAGTGTGCTGTATGTTGTCTCTGTGTAAATGTAATGCAGACTGGGGTATGGAGTCGGATGTATGATTTCCTCTTGGGCATAGCTGCATGCAGGTGAAGGAAGGATTGCGTGGGCAATATCCGTGCAGAGAATGGGACCCAGGGTGTGGCACGCTGGTATTTGACAAATCTAAGGTGGATGTTTGTCCAAAGCATACATTTTTCAGATTGATGTGTCCAGCTGTGAGCAAATCTGAGGTTCATTGTGTGAAATGTCCTGCCTTGAGCCTAGTGTTCAGCAAGTGACTCTTTGGATTGCTACCACGGGGTGTGATGTGCACTAAGTATCACCGTGTAGGGAGGGCATGGTGTGGTGCCAGCCGCACAGAGTGTACAGGCGAGGTGTGGGTCTTGACATAGGGCCTGTTCTGCAGTGAAACCGGGCACGTGGTGTCTCTTGTTATGTTTGTGCCTTCACACACGGAAGATGCATGCATGTAAGGAGTCCTCAGCATGGGAAGTGTGGACCAGTAACTTGCATAACTCCTTGGTTAATCCTCTGTGAAGTCTAGTGCATGCTGTATTAAGGCAAGAATGAACATAGATGTGTGCCATTTTTGGGGGTGCTGCTGAGCCACTGTCTGAAATATGAAGCAGCTTTTTAGCAGCTGTGTGAGATCAGATGCATATTGGTACTATGTAGCTGTTGTCTCAGTGAAGCTGTGTCTGTAGGTATTGGGCTAAAGACTTGATAAGAAAGTAAAACTGATGCTGTTCAATAAAACTGAAGGTTGTTCTTACTACCCTTTGTTTCTTTGAACAGAATAATAGTACATAGATGTTTACAATTGCACAGAATCTGGGATTTCACATAACATGTTTTTTTGCTATTAATTTATCAAATGTTTAATACATTTTCCAGTTCTATGAATTCTTCTCAGCCACAAATATTTTCAGTAATTACTTTATGGCAATTTTTGTAACTTTACCCATAAGTTGAGCTGTGGATGGAACATTAGTAATGTTGCAATTTAATTTACTGATGAAGGAGCATACCTTTCTCTGTTCTTGAGAAATCCATGAATAATGTAGTTTCAAACTCAGGAAAACCTTACAGAATATTTAGAATATATAGAAAAATATTCCCAAGGGTTTGTAGCATAAAAATACAATTTAAAAAATAAGCTTCATGCTTAGTTTCTCTAGGCACAAGACAGAGTTTCTGTTTTGTCCAGGGAAAGTGGTAAGTGGAGTTTCCAAAGTATAATAAGAAATTATGATATTTATAGAAATTATATGCTGTAGAAGGCTTTTAGTATTTATTGTTGAATGTCAGATTCCTATGGACTCAGAAATGAGTATCATAAAAATTTTAATTTTCTGTGCAAATAAAATGCTACCAGATTTTTATCAGAACTCAGAGCAATATGGTATTTTATATTCTTTTCTTGATGCAAATTGTTTGTGTATATGGTGTGTGTAGTTTAGCAGTCATTAAAGCTTTCTTAAAAAATCCTGTTTCCTTGATTTTTACAGCTTGAAGCTACTGATTCACAGAATAATGTGTTGGTGTTCTTTAAGCTGAGACCTGATGTAATTACTGAAGATAATCTTCACAGTAATATTCTTGTGTCTTCTATGCTGGATTCACCAATCAATACCCTTTATCAAGCTGTACGACAAGTTTTTGCGCCAGTATTACTGAAGGTAAGCAATATACTAGTTTAAATGATCTGTAGATTTATACTGAGACATTGTAATTGAATAGGATGTTACCTAATTCCCTAATTCTAAGATAAATATTTTATGTTATGAAACCAGAATATTTGAGGAGATTAAGAAATGGGTGATAGTTACAATTGCTAAGTTAAAGAAAGTACTTAAGCTCCTATTAGTAAGCATGAGAGGAAGATTCTGGTCATACATATTATGCCTGACTGGAAATGTGGAATACACTGGCCATTGGTGGTTAATGTGAAAAAACAGCTCACACACTTTTAGAGTGCCTTTATAAACCTGACAACTGACTTTTGATTTTGTGATAAAAATGTTTTTTATAGTAATCTGAATTGTTAAATGAAAAGAGTGAGGTGCTCTTCCTTGACTTTAGGGCAAAAAAATGCTACATTGTCCCATTGTGTGTTTGGTACTTTATCTGAATTTTATATTTTTTTAAAGATTAATAGGAAAAAAATAGTAATTGCTCTATCATGTGAGTCATAATTTTTGATATTTTCATTACAGGATGAGAAGTGGAGTAAAGCATTTGATCCCAAGCTCCAGAAACTTTTAAGTGAGCTTGAAGCTGGCTTGAGTACTGCTCTCAGAAGATCAAATCCCAGTTACACAGGAACAAATTTCAGTGAAGATGACGTGCGAGGTTTGTTTTGCAATTATGTCTTTAATAGTTGATTTTGAGTTTGGGGTAAACAATTTATTTACAAGTTGAGTGTTTAGGTTTCCTAGTGATTGCTTATTAATTATGCAATGAATTGCATATGGTCATGCCAGAAGACCACAGTTGACTTTTATACTCCATCTAGTCAGGATCAGAAGTTAAGGATATTTACATACTCATATGTAAAAACTTCCTTTAGGAAGTATGTTCTGACTGGACATATTTTATAAGCATTCATGTATTTAATATATCAATATTTTTTTTTATTTGCAGCAATACTTACACCAACAGATGAATTTCAGTTCTGGAGAGAATGTGCTCTTCATGGAAATAAAGGGTGTAGTAAAGAGAGAGCCTCGTATTTTAGAGACCTGTTTGAGGACATTGCCAAAGTATGTTTTGTTTTGTGTGATCAGTGATATATTTCTAGACTCAGTAAAAAACACTCTTCCTATGAAATATATGTCAGTATATGTACACTCTTTCCAAATATATGAATATACAGCTATTTAGTTGCATTTTCTTAGGCAGAATTTCCCTTGAAATGATATTTATGTAGTTTCTAGTGACAGTGGTGCATAGGGATGCCAGCATTTAATTGGGAGTGGATTTGATCATTGAATACTAGGAGCTGCTGTAGCAATGCAGCTGTATGCTACAGTTTGTGAACTGGGGATTGACTAACGAGATGAAAAGGATGCTATTAATCCTGTTATGCAACACTTATGGCACCCACAAAGCACTTTCTTGAATAGTGCTTCAGATAGCAATGAATACTTCACATGAATAAACTTACACAAATGCTTGGTTTTTTGAGAGGGTTATGACATATTCTGTTATGCAGTAAACCTCAGAAAACGACGCTGCTTGTGAGGTTAAGGAAAGTGTAAATGTTTTGATAATACTATTTGCAAAGTAAACATATTAAGGATATTTTTTTTCTAGGATTATTACAACTTGGATACTCTCTCACTATTTGAAGTTGTGGATTTGGTGGAGGCTACCAAGGATACCGTTGATAGTGTGTGGAGACAAACAGAACATGATCCTTATCCACAGTCTCGCATGCATAATCTCTTGGATGTGCTAGGTAAACCTGTATGCAGTCTTTATTAAATTAACAGTCAAGAAAAGGAAAATGGTTCCTTGAGCCTTCTTCCTTGTAAAGGCACCAATAACAGCCCACAGCATGAAAGTGCTTGCTTCTTGTAATTATGATCCATTAATATTATTTTCCCTCTAGTATGCGGTAATTCAGCCAGTTCTGGTAGATGCCTTTACACATGCTTGGGAAGGTGATAGACAGAAGATGGAGTTGGATACCTTTCAGCCTGTGGGTTGGCTTTGTCACGCTTCTGTTTGACTCCTTGTCTTTTAGAGGAGAAAATTTATTTACATAAACTCCCACTGAAGGCCAGTTCAGTCTGTATGGAGGTGAGAGAAGAGACGTTCTTCTCTCATTCTCTTAACAGTAGCCCCATGTTTGGCAACAGGCATAGGACAGTGAGTTTGTGTATTCCTGCCAGATGTGTGTATGTGTGAGAAGAAGACTTGTGGGGAGCAGCCAGATGTAACCATTGCTGCTGAAAAAGACAGATGCTTGTGTGTGGAATCCAGAATCCAAATCCATCAGCTTCACATGTTGACCAACTTCTGTTTACCTTAGAGATATTCAAGAGATTAATTGAATCTGAAACAAACAATCAGTTATTCCTGCATTTGTTTGTTTTGAAATCAAGACACTACACTGCTTATTTTAAAAATGTGATTGGAATGTCATGTTGCTTTAAAGGAATTATTTTAAACAAACTAAACCTCTTGATTTTTTTATACTTTTCTGTCTTCTAGGTGGCTCACTAGGTAGATTTGTTCAGAGAAAATTAGCAGCTTTGAATTTCTGGGAGGATACTTTTCACAGTGTTAAAGAAAGTATACAGGCTGGCGTCTTGATTTGTGAGCAGTGGGTGTCAGCTTGTGAATACCTAACTGGACAACTATGGCAACGTTATGCTCTGCATCCATGGAAAAATGAGAAATACTTCCCTGAATTGATAGCCAAACTTGGCCAACGTCTTGATGAGGTAGAGATTTGAATTATAACATTAGTCTCATTAGACACAGAATTAAACAGCATTGTTTCAAGTTAAAAATGGGAATGAAAATACTCTTATAGTCTTTTCAGAGTCAGATAGTATTCCACAATCTGTTTGTCTGAGCCCTTCAAAAATATCTTGTAAAAAGGAGAGGTGTACTTGTAAATTCAAATTTTATATAAAAATACATTGATTATATCAAATACTTTTTTCCCCTTGTAGGTGCTAACTGTTAGAACACTGCATGAGAAACTTATGTTCTTTTTGCCAGCTGGAGAACAAAATTCTTTACATCTTTCTCAAGTATTTGAACCCTTTGCTGGCCTAAATCCTGTACACTATAATCCTTACACAGAGGTATAATGCTTATTTTTAATTTATTCACATTCTTGCTGTGTCTTTCTGCAATGTATATAGTCCTAAACTAACACATGAACTCATTATCTCTAGCCATTATGGAAAGCAGCAGTCTCTCAGTATGAAAGAATTATTGCACCAATGGAACAAAAAATAGCAAGAAAATTGAAGAAATTTATTTCAGAAATTCAAGACAGTCCACAGCAGGTATGGGTAATTCTGTAGTTGGAAAACTTTCTCAGAGATCAAGCGATTTACTTCCTAAGTAGTCAGTGTAAGGGATAGGAGTAAGTACGTAAAGCTAAAGACAGCACTACTGGGTGGTGTCAGCCTATATTTAACTTCTTTCATGAGAAAGTGATAACTTTTTAAAATCTTCATATTCCAGCTTCTTCAAATATTTCAGAAGCATAAGGAACTTATAAAGCACCCAAATATAAGCAAAGAATTGCTTTTTGAAAGGGAGACGTTGCTGGCAGCACTTAAGGATTATGTCAAAGGTATTTAATTGCATTAGTTTTTTTTATGAATGCTGGGATCTTTTTTGACTTCTAGAATTTTGTCAGTTTTCCTAGTGTATTTTTATAACTGCAATAATGATCTAAGGTTGTTCTATTGGATTTCTGGTCTAATGAATCTTTTGCCTGTGTTAGACTATGAGACAGACTTTGAGACTCGATGTCATGGTGTTCCTGGTGGTGTTTCTGGACCGCTGTCAGGCAAGAACCTTTCTGAAGTTGTCAATAACATTGTATGGGTACAGCAGCTGGAACTGAAGGTAACAGATTCTGTTACTGTTTACACAGCATTTATCATAGAATGTAAACCATGATACTTGACATTTCTGTGGGGAATTCCACACAGAAAAATTGTGGGCTTCCCTTGAATTATATAAGCAAGGTTCCTTATCAATGGTGCTGCTTACTGAGTTGAATTTTATTAGCAGATTGCCTCTTTACAAAACAAAAAAAACCCCAAAGCAAGCAAACAAAAAAAACCAAACCAAACCAAAAAACACCCCAAAACAAAATTGAAGAGACCAAGGAAAAAAAAAGACCAAACTTTGTGTAGTAGGTCTTCTTGTTAAATTTTACCATCCAGTTTGCATTTTAAAATTGTATTTAGGATTCACAGATACCCAGATTCTGAAATCCTAATTCTCAATTTTTTTTACTAACCTTTGTAGTGTCTTCTTGAGACCAAAGTGTAGCTTGTGCCTGCCAGGGAATTGAAAGTAGTAAATGTACAACAACTCTGTTTTTATTTATCTTGTTTTTGTAAATTTGTATTTATGCTTTAGTGGAAACTTGGAACATTCTTTGATCAGCATTTACCAGTGAAAACCAAATTTTTGTGAACTTAAGTGCCCTCTACAATAACTATAGGTTTGAATGAGAATATAAGTTATTTAGTCCGGAATAACTATTAACATGGTTCAGCTGATGTATGTCAGTTTTATGTTGCTTTAGGGTGTGCTAAATTTTTTATTTGCTGTCAAATAACCACTGGTTGTATTGACTAGGATTTTAATTTGTCCACAGATGTGAAATTCCATTTAAAATACCTTTGAGTATTGTCATTGATCTTACAGATGCAACAGAAGACTCATGGGAGATCTGTACCTTTACGGAGAGCTAATTAAAGACCAAGTGGGATATCCTGGGATATCTTAATAGCAGTGGATGCCACTGTCAGTGTTGTCAGTGGACAGCTTATTCAAACCCAATTTACTGTAAAGAGTATTCAAACATCTGGGACACAGTTCAGAATTCACGTTTTTTTCCCTAATCAGGTTTTGAATCCCACTTGGATGTTTTGTAATACTGATTTTTATTGTGGTGAATTTTCTTTTCTGATTGTGGGAAGTTAAGTTTCTTTTCTTTGTTATTGTGTTTAAGGTGGATGATTCTATCAAGCTGGCAGAGGCTCTTTTGTCTGACTTACCCGGATTTCAATCTTTTCATCAAAGTGCAAATTGTTTTCTGGAGCAGTTAAAAGTATATGAGCAAGAACAATTTGATGATTGGTCTAGGAATATCCAGTCAGAATTATCAAATCCCAAGTCAGGACTCGGGTAAACACACTCTTTTTTAAATAATGTTTATTAAATAATGAAATCTGTGGTGTGATGTAATTCATTAGAACTTGATAAAGGAAGTAAAAATAAATTACAGGATTAAGAATGAATGGAGAGACAAAATAGAACACTTTATTTATTACACTTTCATCATCCTGCCAGTCTTACTTGGTATGGTGAAGTATACAGGACAGTATTATTAATTACTGATTAATAGCTAATATTGCAGAATAATAACTAATTCTGAGGTTTCTGTTAGCACCTGGAATGAAAGACATGTTTGATTTGCTTGTTGTTTTTACTTGTTACCCATTGTAATCCTGATAATGATAATGTATAGAAACTAGATCAGAGTATAGCTGTGATGTACAGATGACACATGTAGAGTAACAAATTAATTGTTAGTCACAAGAAATTCTGCAGTCTGCATAAGGCAGATGAAAGAAGAATTTAAACTTCATGACTTTTTTTCCCCCAAAATAATAGAATTTCTGTATGAGATACTAAAATATATTCTAAGAACTTTTGTTTGATTTGCCACATAGCTCTGTCTTCAACTCTGAGTATTGCAAAATTCCTCTGAAAAGAATTTGTCCACAGTTACAGAGGATACAGGAGCTGATACTTAAGTGAAAAAAATTTATTTTAATGAAAATACTCAAATATATAATAGCCATCTAAATTATTAGTACCATGTAATTTTGTTATTGTCAGATTTTAAAACATGTGGAGTGGTTAATTGAAAGAACAAGAAAAGAGGTAGCCCTCTACAAAGGGGAATGCAACTGATATAGGAACTAGAAAAGAGATGAGGAAAAAAAAAATTAAAAAACGAGTAAGCCTGAAGTGTTTATCAAAGGATGGTGGTAGAAGCATTGCTAAAGTAGAAAAAATAATGGAGTGAAGTCTGAACACAGGCTGATGTTCTTATTAACATCTGGCTGAATATACTCAAATGCTCCATTGATGCAAGTTCTGGTTCTTAGATTGGTTCCCTCATTATTTCTCCCCTCTTGGCAGTGCTGGAGACTGGGGTGGGTAAGGTGCCTGCTTGAGAGACTATGATGGATACAGTGTAATTCAGAATAATGTCTAGCTGTGAGTTACTTGTCAAATATCATCACAAACCAGAAAAACTTTGTAAGCAGAAGTAATAGGCATTGTTCATTCGGTCTTTTATTCGTTGGCTTTGAATTAACAGAAAGGTTACTGGAATAATTTCTGAGTAAATTAAAATGTTAGTAAGCATAGAAAAACAAAATAAAATGACATCAAGCTGTTTAGAATTGTTTGTTATATTATGGTAAAATGCACCTAAGAAAAGATAAATATCAAATTATATTCAGTAATATGATTGATTTTGGTTCAGTATCCAAGCTAATAGCCCTGTGATGGAGTTGGATCCCATTTCTGGAACATTAAACATAATGTACTCAGATCGTTTGGTGACTCTGCTAAGAGAAGTACGTCAGCTATCAGCACTTGGGTTTGCTATACCAGCTAAAATACAGCATGTTGCAAACACTGCACAAAAGTTCTGCAAGCAGGCAGTCATCCTCAAGCAGGTATAAGATTATGCCATAACTTCCTGTTCTGACTTCCCAGCTTGAACTTTTCTACAGTCCTGTCTTTTTCTGTCTGTGTGGTTAAGCTTTTCACTGTACTTGTCTGTATGAGACTTCTTTCTTGAACAAATTTGCTAAGTCCACAAAAGAAAACAAAAGTAAAGATATGCTTTACAATTTCAGAATGTGTTTTCTTTTGAAATATAGTATTAAAGCCTTAGGAAGTTACTGTATGAATATACAAAAATAAGTTATTAGTTGATTGCCTGGTTTTAGTCTCAGTTTTTGTACTTATGACTAAAGGAAATTGTCATAAAATGTAGCAATTTGTCCTCACCATTGCTAGTTTTCAACTGAAAATATATAAGCAAGGAAGTATGTGTCAAGTTTTTGGGGGGGTGGTATATTCTTCTGATTGCACTCAATGCCACATATGTATGTTTGGTTTATATTTCAATTCAATTGCACATGAGGTGTCAATGGTATCTGAGATACCTCTACAGCTAGGGTAAAGATGACATAAGACTTTTCCTTTTATTTTAAAATTAAGCTCTCCTTTTTTTACAGGTGGCACATTTCTATAATTCTATTGATCAACAAATGATTGGGAGTCAAAAGCCAATGATGTTACAATCTGCTCTAGCATTTGAACAGATAATTAAGGTGAAAGAATTCCCATGTGTCTTTTTAATTTCAGTGGTATCTGTGCATATTCTGTGCTGCTTTTTTCTGCATTTATTACACTGTAATTAAAAAAAATTCTTGATAAACAGGTGAAGTTGATTAGAAATTATTAATGTCACATTTTTGATTTTGATCTGTGCAGAACCAAGACCAAGAGAGGCATTTAAAGTGTCCTCTCATCTTCAGATGTCTGTTGACATTTGTGGAGCAGCAATCTCAACATGAGTTGATCTACTTCAGACTGTGTTAGGAGTCTGTCATTAATCCTTCTTCAGTCCACTGGTGTAATTATAATGCTATGCCCCTACATGTCTATGATTTGCCAGATTATTTTGTCTCTAGTGCAGCTAGGGAAAGGGAGAGCCTCCATTTTTTCGCTAGGAATAAAGCCATCTTTCTTACATTATCATTTCTGTATGCTAGCTGGTAGGCTGTCTCTGTCATTAAATGTTGCAAAGTTTGTGTGTTTTTAAAGCATCCAAAATCTGGTCCTGGAGGAAAAGCTCAAATAACATGGGATAATCCCAAGGAACTGGAGGCTTATATCCAAAAACTCCAAGCTGCTGCTGAACGGCTTTCCACAGAAAATAGAAAACTAAGAAAGTGGCACACAAACTTCATTCAAAAGGTATATTTTCCAGATGAGATTGAAGTCATGTCTGTTATAATGTACCTTAACCTTTCTTTCATGTACATGATGATGAATATGTTTATTATTCCTTAAAATTCTTTTAACAGGTCATATCGCTTATGAATATTGATCTACTTCGGCAGCAGCAGCGCTGGAAAGAGGGACTTCAGGAGCTCAGAACTGGCTTTGCCAGCCTCGAGTCACAGGCAGGATTTGGTTTTCCTTCTGCAAACTGAACATTTGACTTTTCAACAGTAATTAAGATTTAAGATTCAAACATAGCATGACAGAATTAATTTTGATAAAGGAGTTATTAGTTGTCTTAGGAAAACATCTGTGTCCTAGTTAATGCCAGATGTGAGGTAGAATCGCAGATGAGGAGGATGGAGATAACTTTTTTATGTCATACTAGAAATGGGAGAAGAATTTTGGTCCATGACAGGTGTTAGATGAGGAAATGGGAAGACCTTGGGTAATGTAGATTAGTTGTGTCTGAGTCATTAATGCAAGGTAAAAAGAAGAAATTGATACAGATGATCCACGCACAGAATAAAACAAATGTTTAAAATTTGGGATAAAAATGCATTTCTGCTTAAAATAATCATCAAACATATTTTTGTTTGTTCACTTATCAACGGGGAACTTTTAGAGTAACATCATAGAATCATTAAGGTTGGAAAGGTTAAGTTATTATTCAAGTCAATTTAGCTTTTCCTGTGGCCTTCAGCAGTCAAAGGACTATATTCTTATATGGATATATTGTTCTTATCCTTTATAATGCAAATGCAGATTACTTTTGTTGGTGTTTGCCAGTCAAATAAATGCAGTGTCATTACAGTATTTTACTTCTAATTTTTTTTCCATTCTCTCAAGATAATATGAAAAATAATCTGGCTTGATTTCTTTTCAAGTTTAATTTGGAGATTTTTATCTTTAAGTCAGTATATTTATGAAAAGGGTCTAGATTTCGTTTAGGATCTGTTTGAAAAATATTTTGATACTACACAATGTTTTTGGATGGAAGATTACTTAAACTGTATTCAGTCACTCTAAAAATTTTTGAATAAAAGTGATAGAACTTAACCAAATGTATATTTTTTTCACATTCCAAAAATTATAAGATGGTATAGTCTTACTGCCGTTGTCATCAATATGTTGCATATTTCTTTCCAAACCCTATCATAATTGTCTTAAGGCTTAATTAAGACAGTTTCAGGTTTTCTTAATCTCTAGAATCTTCCTGTTGGGAGAGCTCCTGTGGCAGCTTTGAATTGTAGGGCGGACCTTAACTGTGTAGATTCCTGCAGCAACCCTGGACTGCCTCCAAAGCCCTGTCTGAAAATCTCCAATTAAACATGAGAACATTTTAAGCTGGAAGGAGTTTCTAATTTATTTTCTAGCTTCTCTTGTCCTTTTGCAAATTCCTTAATGACTTGGAGATGATCATTTAGCTCAGTTGATCAGGGTGCTAATAATCCCAAGCTAGTGGGTTTGATCCCTGTGTGGACAATTCATTAAGGAGTTGGACTTGATGATCCTTATGGGCCCCTTCCCGTTCAGAATATTCTGTGATTTACAGAATTTAACTGCATGTTAGGGCTGTACATGTTCTTACAGTGCAGTGTCGCAGATTTTGATGAAAAACTGATTTCTCTGAGGTAAAATTTTACATTAATTTATTAGTTAACATTGTTCTGTTGGAACAACACACAATAATTTTTATAAATACTATTTAAAAGGTAGCTTACATATTATAAGAAAACAGAAGGTGTGATACAAGTTTAAATCTCTTATTCAGCCAGGTCTTTATATTATTTCCAGCAGAGTTCTATGCGATTTGGAGTAACCTTGAAGAAAGTTCTGGTAAACAAATGGATGGTGAACCTCAGTGAAGTTCTTAGGTTGATCTTCCACAGAGACTGTTTGATTTGGAATTTTTTTTTATTCCTGTATTAATCTGAAATGCCATTAAGTTCAATAACTGATCACAAAATCAAAAACTCATATCTTGAGTTAGAAGGTGCCCACAAGGACCATCAAGTCCAACTCCCTGCTCCTCACAGGACTATCTAAAACTAAACAATGTGACTTAAGTGTGTTGTCCCGATGGTCCTTAAACTCTGACCAGCTAGCTGCCTTGACCCAGTCTGTTTCCAGCTGTGTCATTACTAAATTTTACTAAGGTTCTGGTCTTCAGTTTTTATACCATGTGCATTTTCATCTTATAATTATGGTTTGAGGAATGAAATGAAAATAAATATTGTTAAATTTTAGGGTTTCAAATCCAGTGATATGAAAGCTTGGAGACAACACTGGAATCATCAACTTTACAAAGCTCTGGAGCATCAGTATCAAATGGGCTTAGAAGCACTCAATGAGAATTTACCAGAGATAATTATTGATCTAACATTCAAGTAAGATTTTTTTTTTTACCTTAAAAGAAAATATTCAGGCACAGATTACATTAAAATATTAATTTTTCTGTTGTTTGTTTCACTTTCTAGGCAAGGTCGCTTGCAGTTCAGACCTCCTTTTGAAGAAGTACGAGCTAGATATTATAGAGAAATGAAGAGATTCATCTCTATTCCAAATCAGTTTAGGGGAGTAAGTGAGGCAGAAGATGAATCTATATTCAGTGTTATGACCGAAAGAAATGCAAATGGATTTCTGACTGCTTTCAGTAAAGCAGAGGATTTGTTCAGAAGGCTGACAGATGTTTCTAATCAATTTAAGGTATTTTCAATAATGGACTGACTTGTGCCTTCTTTCCCTTAGATATGTATCATTTTATGCTTTGGACATTCTAGAAGTAGCTGAGCAATGGT
>VWYI01014478.1:18607-67082 GCA_013399455.1 Anthoscopus minutus | reverse complement strand
GCATATTGCCAGCAAGGAAAGGCACAGGCCCCAGGGCCAAGCAGAATAGATCACAAAATGAGAGCAGCTACAGCTATCACCGGTGTAAAATCTCATATCCCTCAGTATGATCTACCTCCTCATCTGAAAGCCAGATCCAGTGGCCTGACTGTGTCATGATTGCACCAGCCTTCTTCTCAAGTTTGGGAACCTTATTGGCTTTCTAAGACACCCTCTGGCCATGTTTAGGAAACAAGCAGAGCTTGGGCTGTCCCTAGGTCTCAGATGTACATCCATAAATGCTGTCTCCTGCCAGTCTGGCTCAGCTTGGCCCAGGAAGGGTGTATCCCAAAGGGCACTTGGGGTGAGGGAAGACTTCCAGCTCTGCCCCTGGGTTTACGATAGCCACAGCCAAAATAAACACGGTCAGAACCTGATCCTTTGGCAGACCCTGCCAATTCAGGCAGGGTCACACCTCATAGCTGGGAATGGGTGAAAGGCTAACATGATGTTCAAAGAAGCTTAGAAAACCTTTTGTTTGCTTTAATATTAATTTTGTAGGCTGCGCTCCCTGCCCTCTGCTGTCATCTTAGCCTTACAGGACACACCATTTCATCATTGGCTTGGACTGGACGTGCAAAACAGAGCCTATGTGTTTCTTCAGTACTGGGGAAAAATCTCTGTCTTGAAGCACTGTGGTGCACTGTATGTGCTGCCAAGGGCTCCCAAAGCCCCACAGGTCCAAGCAGGTTTTTACAATGTTCTTCCCATGTTTGGACATATTTAGAGAAAAATTAAAAATATAAAAATCCAGCAAACAAACAAGAAATGCCAAACAAAAACAAACAACACCCACCAAAAAAAACAATCAAACAAAAAATATACACACACAAAAAAACATACAAAAAACCAAACCAAACAAACAAAAACCAACCAGCCCAACAAAAACAAAATTAAACAAAACCAACTAAAAAGTCCAAACAAAAACATAAAAAAAAAGAAACTCACCCAAACAGCAACAACAAACATACTCACAAACAAACCAAAAAAGCCACACACACACAAACAGGAAGAACATAAAGAACATCTTTCAAGTCACTATACTTCCTCATTCAGACAGTGTTCTGATTTGGTTAGTTTTTAATATGTAAGGACGCACATTCCCATACACCTACAGAAGAGTGACTACAAAGTCAAAAACCAGATGCTTAAATCTAAAAGCCACCCTTGTTTTACACTCACCAACCTCAAATCCTCCTTGTCATCCCATTACTTTCTTTATTACAGTGAATTATGGTGAAGGACTTGGAAGACAAGTGTGTCTCGAGCTGATTGGGAAGCTCTCTGCCCTGGTTTCCGTGGGTCAGACATACTGACCCTGGGAGCTAGACTGTAAAGCTCACCTTTACAAAGCAGCCTTCCCAGCTCCAGCAAATGACTGCTGGGGCAGACATGCTGGAAACTGTAACAATGGCTGTATTGATAGAAGGGAAGATTTTATTGTAAGTTAGATTTTGGAATGAGTAATTATGCAAACAAGCAATTAACTAAAATAAATACAAATGTCTTCCTCTTTCAGGGCATGATTTTACCTTGACTTGCAGCGAGGCAGATTTCTCAAAGCTGAATCAAACCTTTAAAACTAAGATAAAGGGAACATTGGGAATGAGGAGATAAATACTTCTCCATTTCTCCTCTACAGCATTAAGGGCTATGTGCATATATGTGCAACAGGGTAGCTGTAACTCACAGAATGAGGAAATACATTAAAATACCAAAGATTTGAGGCCAGGTAAGGCCCACTTTATTGACCTACCATCTGTGGAGCAGCATCATTCTATTATTCCTGTAAATTTCACTCATGCAAGACCCAACAATTTTTTCCTCTTGGTGGTGGTGGTGCTGTTTTCTCATTTCTCCATCTCCTGAGAATGTTGGCTACAGGCTGTTTGCAAGAGCACTAAATATGGTGACACTGCTCTCTGCCCCATGGCTTCAGCTAGCTTAGCTCATTATACCAGACACTTTGGAAATCCAAATATTTTAAGGACAGTCTTCTCCTCTTGTAGTACATCACTCCCTTGTTTACAAGGCTTGTTCTGCCCCACACTCCTGCATGGATGAGAGGCAGCTGGGATATGAAAGCAGGGCCAGTTTCCAGGAAGAAGGAGAGATCTTCCAGTGAGAGAAAAGACAGCCCTGTAAGTTTCCGAGTGGGAGATGAGGCAGTGACAGATAATGTGCATCATCTTTCCCAGCTCAGGCACATTTTACCAAAAAGGATCTAGGCTTCCCTTTGGGAATATCATGCAATGAGCCTGCAGAAAGGAATTTGCTGGAGATTCAAGAGCAGAAATTATTGAAGTAATTAAGTCCAACTTGAGAAGCAGAGGAGAAACATATCCTGCCCCACCAGCCCTCCACCCCTCCAGCTAGCCAACCCAATCCTAAAATTCTGGTTTTACATTTTGGAAACAAAATGTGTGTAAAATGTGCTTCCATATGCCTTTGGCTTTGTATTCCCAAATGATTTCTTTCATTTTGAAATTCCCCTGCCTTTCTGTTAATTAACATTAAAAAAAAAATTTTAAAACAACAAAAAAAAATGGCTTGTTACATTTCAGGTTGGAGGAATAAAATATGCCCTGTAGAACAGAAACAATTATCTTCCCTGTTATTTAGGTCAGCTGTAAAATGAACCATTTGCTATTTACAAATCCTTTTGTTATCAGCTGAGGTCTAGAGCCCCATCTCCTAGAGTCAGGTGATTATGTTGGAAGTTTGGTTTGATTGCTTTTGACATTTCTTGCCCTTGTGATTTGGAAGGAGATCTTGAAAATATGTTTTAAGCATAATGAACAGTGTGACATCTGCCTGAGTCTCCACACATCCGGAAACAAAAGTTTGATGTAGAGCAATCTGTTCCAAGTTTATCAAGACAATTTTAACTCTAAGGCTCACTTACGAGGTTATGCCAGCATCACTCATGGAGCTTGCATTGGACAGGATGCTTTTATTCAGAAAGATTTAGCCTATCCCCTCAGGTGATCCACTAGGGTACATCAGGAAGAAAAACCTAATCAGCCTGAGTAAGCCTGTTCCTCTTTCCTGTGGGGTACCAAGACCATCCATTCACTGCTCAACATTCAATCCCAGTGCTGCTATAGCATTCTGAAAAAAGAGCCTTTTGCTGTTCCCTTTAAGGATTTGCATTCAAGCTTCTAGTTCACATACAATGCCAACACACATTGATTACAGCTCAGATCCGATGGAAGTGACACTGAACAAGGGCTCTCATGTTTCCTGTGGCTCCAGTGGTGGTGAGGTAAAGCTCAGCCTGTGCTACAGCTACAGGTGTGCGTTGGACTCGTTTTCAGGATGGCCATCTGCAGTGGTAAAGTCAAAAGAGAAGCATAGCTTGAGCCAGGACCTGATCCAGGGCCAAAACCATTTTCTCTGTAGCCTTAGTATTTACACCCTCCAGCAATCTGGAGGTTTATCAAGACTTTGCCTCAACCAACTTACCAGCTATTCATGAAGCTGTGGCAACTTGATTGTCACTCTGAGCTCTTCACTGTCACTTGGCCAAGCCAGGCAGGCTTCACTTTCTCAATTGCAGTTCAGAAACCAAGCTAGCTCAGCCACTTCTCATCATTTTGGTCATTTTTCCTCTGAACTGCCCCCACTTTGTGTCTCTCTTTTCCTGGCAGTGACCTGAAACCAAGCTGACTTCTTACTGCTTTTTCACAACAAAACACCAATTGGAAAGAGACCTCTCCCAATCACAGAGGCCTGTGAGGCTGTTGAGGATTTCTGAGCTCCATGTTTTTCAGTTACCTGGTCTCCCACAGACTCACTGTCTGGCTTTTAAAATCAAAATCCATCTCTGATTCCTCGGGTCCAACTGTCAAAGGACATGAGCAGTCCTTTTTTCTAATTTGTAGTGTAATATTTCACTCCAAACTGAAATCCTAACCAAAACAACATACACACAAACACACAAAAAAATTCAGAACAAAGAAAAAAACCCAACCAAACAAACCAAAAAATCCATCCTTTTGTTTGCTTCCTATTAATCTTTCTAAATAGAGCAGTCTGTCACAATTTGGAGATGTCCATCTATTCTTCTGTCCCCTCAAACTCTTCACTACCACTCACCACAGATGTATTGTAACCAGAGCTGTGTAGCTTCTTTGCTGTTCATTTGGACTCCCAAACTTTTCCATGGCAGGTCTCATCAGGACTCTGCCTCTTCTTGCTTGAGTTTATTTATCCCTCTCCTGAATGTTCAGCCCTTCCTGAATTTTTCCCTCCTTTTTAGTCCATTTCTCTTCCCCCTAAAAGTCCTATGATTCCCTGGAAGGTATTTCATGAAAAGCATTGTGTTCACACACTTTCTTCACAGCACCTCGCTCAGTTCAGATGGGGAGTTAATGATTTCCCAGGGCAGTGCTGTGGGTCATCCCCTCTGCTGACAAAGCATCCCCAAACTTCCCTAAGAGAAACTGAACTTCTCCCTTTGAGGGAACAGTGGGTCAGAAACCTCTCTGCCAGAGGGTCTTTCTGAGGTTTGCCACCTCCGGGTGTTCATGGGGATGCCAAAAGAAATGAAAGTTGAGAGAGCCAAGAAAGCCAGAGCAGCTGCAGAGGCTTCTGCTGAACAAGGAGACAGTGGCTTGGCACACCCAGAGAGCTCACCAGAGGCAAAGCTAGAAGGCAGAAAGGCATTGGGAGTGGAAGAAGAGAGAAGCAGGATATTTAAAGGAGAGGGTAAGGGCAGACGAGGTGAGACATGATGGAAGCAGGGGAAATGTCGAGGTGGAAAGCGCTGGTTGAAGAGGAGGAAAGAAGGCACAGGAGGGGAAAAGGACTATCTTCCCACTAGCTGCACCTGGATTAGGAATTATAAACTCATCTATCTACTGCCCCCACTCCCTTGCCTCAGACAAAATGAATAGGACACTGCGAGTATTTCTATTCCAGACCCAGAGAAACAGGAGAGAAAATTCATTTAACCACTTACACTTGATCACAAAGGCCCAAAAACCCCTGGACTGGGCACCTTCTGCTAAGGGTCCCTGAAACAGTGACTGTCTCCCAGCCAGTCCCTCAGCAGTAAGGAGGGGGCAAAGCCTGTAAGGAAAATAAATATTTTTAATTAAAACAGGCCCTATGTGACTTCATCTCTGCAAAATTCTTACTGCCTCTGCTCCACAGATCTTATAGCTGGAGCCAGGTGGATCATCTGCTGGGAGTGAGCAAAGGAGAGCTGCAGCCCCAGCTTCCCAAGTTAGTGCAAAATGTAGATGGTTTGACTCTGTGGATTGTAACATCAGTGAAAGTGCAAGTGAATCTGGTTACTGGAAAGCCAGGACACCATCCATACATTTCTGATGTTTTGTGGGGATGATGCTGTTTCAAAGATGATAGGATTGCATGCCAGCTGCTGGCTTTCCAGCACTTGGAAAGGAGCAGGGGACAAAGTTCCTGTTTATGCACAAGTGACTGAGTAACCAGCAATTTGGGGAAAGGAGCACTACATACTCCCAAAGAGCAGCCTTCCACTGGGAGGTTTTCAGTTTGTGGTCAGCTGTTGCAGTGTGGGACTCACAAGCTGCCATGCAATGAGCCTCAGGCTCTGGTCATGGCTGAGCAGCTCAGAGAAAGTCCCCCAGAAACAGCAGGGAATCTGATTCCAGGCAAATGGGAAGCAGATTTGGGGCAGGGATGTGACACATACAAGGAATCACACTACAGATACACATATGGGCACAGGAGTCAAATGGCACCATCTAGAAAGGCACACCAAGGCAGGACACACCACTGGGAGAGAATAGTGAAAGAAGGAGCTCTCTACTGCGAGCTCTTCCTGCACATCTGTACTCCATCCAGTTACACCCAAAATATTACACTTTCTCTGTCCTCCCCATGGTTACAAAACCTAGTAATTTCTCCCAGTTTGCTGTTGTAGCAGCAGTGTCCACCACAGGAGCTGAGAGAAACAGCGTTGGCTCATGTTCTTGAGGGAAAAGAGAAATAATAAGCTCACACTCATTTTGCTGAGGATCTGCAATCTAATCTAGACAGATGGGCTACTGGATGAGCTTGGGCTCCAGAACTGGAGGTCCTGCTGCATCAGTCAGGTGATGGCCACCCTGATTGACTCTCATGGTGAAAACTGCCCATGCTGAGCCTTGTTGAGCATCACCCATAACCCCAGTGCAAGCCTGCAAGAGGGGTCCTGCCTCAGCAGGCCTTGCTTAGGGGCTCTTGAAGACAAGGGACTCTCAGCAAAGCCATTCTGGGGAGTCAGGACCCCTATCTCAACACTAAGCCAAGGAGCTGACCTTGTGGAGTGGTTTGGGCCCTGTGGGTAAGGGACAGGCTTGTGAGGAAGGCTGCTTGCCAAAATGATGGATGCTTGCAGTGCAAAAACGTCCAGATTTTAGCTGAAGCAAAAGTACTTCTCCTCAGAGGGAGCTCAGTGGTACTGAGGGAGGACAAATCTTATTTTCATGAGTGTCAGGCTGGTCTCTTCAGGTCATGCCATGTCTGCCATTCCCCTTGCCCTTGTTGCAGTCAGTTTATCCTTCATGTTTCTTTTCTTTACTGGGGATATGGAAGGCAAAACTGAAAGATCATCCTGGAATCTTGGCTTTCAAAATGTCAAATCCCTGCTTACAAGCCCCCTTTAACGTTAATATTTTTTTTTTAAATTAATTGCATTTAAAAAATAAATTATCCAGAAGCTCCAGCATGAGCACTGATTTGAAGGATAGAGTTGCAAGGTCTGGCTAATGATGAACAAGAGCAAGACAATCTTCCATGGGCTGCACAATGCTCAGGTACTAGGAAAGCTGCATGGGAACCCAAGCCAAGCCTGGGTGGGAACCCAAGCCCGGTCTCTTAGCAGAGATAGTTACTGGTACAGTATTCACTTGAAGTCTAAGTATCTGACCAAAAAAATGAATTCCTCTCTCGATGCAGAAAACATCTCACTTGATATATCTAACTCCACCAGTTTACAGCTTTCTTACATTTGCCCTGGAAGTTTGCCAAACAATGTCCACTGAATTTAATACATTGCAGGTTTGTGACTGTTTTTCTTTCTTTTTCAAGCTCCAGAGTCAGAGACGGGACTTTTTTCCCTTCGTACTAATTTTTCCCAGAGGGCAGAGACAAAGCTATTCCTTACGTGAAGAAGCTGAGATCTCAAAAAGTTTTTTGCCTTCACATGCATGGCTTTACATGTCCCCCTTGCCTGGCTCTGAGAAGAGTTCTGCTTTATAAGAATAACATGGTGTGCAGATGCCTATAAATGGAAGATGAAATTGTTACTATAAAGCCCAGGCCCTGCCAAGGCAAACAAGTGCAGGGAAAACTGTGTGTGCAAAGGAAAGGCTCTGAGAAAACTTGAAGTCAGCTGAATCATAACTTCACTTTAATTTTAACATCACTTAAACTACATAAACACAGCCATCTTATTAATAACAAAGCAAGCTCCTCAGTAGAGCTGTTGTTTGGAAAGCCAAGCCTGTGCACATAAGTGCAATGGGAGGAATGTTGCAGGAGAGACATGCCTTCCAAAGATGTGTTTAAAATTTAAAATAGTTGAGATGTCTGAGATGCAACAACTTCGCAGAAGCCTTGAATAGTATTTGATGTCTCTGCTGCAGTTCTCTAGGGTCCCGACATCTGTAGGGGCAGCAGCTTGTCACAACAGGCACAAGGAAGAGGACTGCAGTGAGGACAGCTGCTCCCTATCCACCAGCAATGCAGCTCCATTTTCAGTGGGATATTTGTACCCTCACACTGCGCAGAAGTGAGGGTACTCCTGGGGGGTGCACCATCAGGACTGCATATAGTTCAGTTCTTTGCCCTGTTCGCTGTTTACTGAAATTGAGAAAATACTACTTTGCTAATTAGGAGGTAAAAGTGATAAAATTACAGGAACATCTGCAGGAGTTTTGAGGCACAATGTAGTAGAGCAGAGCAAAGCACTTTTACTGTTGTCTTGCAAGAATGATTTGGTGCCTGTGGTGATCTGATAATCTCAGGGTGAGGAGTGAAAATTCACTGGTACAAGGCTTGTGCTTTATTACTCCTGACATTTTGTAAAGGCAGACTGGCTCAGCAATTCCCCTAAAATATAGCCCCTAAAGCAGCGGTGCAATTCCTGACACATTCCTGATTAAACTCCCGTGACTTCCATGGCCTTGTGTTAAGGCTGGATTTGGCCCTGTCAGTAAAGTACTTTTAGACTTACAAACTGAAAACTGCCTCTGGATTCCAGAGGGACTTGAAAAACTCCCAGAGCACTGGAGCGCAGCAGTGAGATTTATGCTTTTCCCTGACTTTTCACTGCTCAGTAATATATTTGCATGGCCAAAATAAAGCCAGATCTGGCATTCTCCCCTCCTGATTTCTCTAATACCCAGGGAACTAAATGACAGTGTAGACTGGAACAGTAATGCTCTAAGCCCCAAAAGAGCTTTTTGGGGATATTTTCACAGCCTGTGGAAAGAATGCATACATGGGTATTTGAAATACCAGGATTTGACACTTTATCTCACCCCAGTCTGGAGAGCCACTGGTGACACAGGTTCCTGTGCAGAGGCACAGACAAAGCCAAAAAAAGGTCCTATTGATATTTGTTTGTAGAAAGTAGCACCTCTAGTCTCCAAGTGGATGAAGGACTTGGTTGTTATTGGGCACTCTTTTTACCCACTGCTTTTTTCTCAGCTTCAGAACAGGATGACTGCTAAACAGATAATAAGACAAGCAGATAGAAGGAGGAAAGAGGCATAAGGAAGGTCACATAGATCCCAGCAAGGGTTCAAGGCTTCTCAGCAGCATGGGAAAATTGGCTGTTGTTGCCACAGTCCAAAGGCAGCAGCATGGGGATACAGAGCAGCAGAGCTGGGACTGGGAGCCAGGGGCAAGCTCAGCACTCCTTCTGCTGCCTGGGGTAGAGAGGAGGTGGAGGCTGCATTTTCCTCAAATTTCTTCAAACCTCCCTCCTTGCCTGGTGCTAAAGGAAATCACCGAGTCCTACTGTCAGCAACAATCACATCTCCACAACCTCTTGGTGTATGAAGAGTGAGGGATGTTTTAGCTGCTTATGACAGGGCTTTGGGGCAGAGCTTTGCAGTAGAGCAAAATTTCTCATCCAAAGAAACAATGTCAGATCGAAGCGCCATGAAACGACTGCAAATTATTAATTGTAAGATTTCATGGTCTCATCTGCAAATATACAGCAGAAATTGGGAAAATATTAAGAGGAACATGCCAGGGACAGTCTTTGCTTTAGCAAGATGTGAGTTAAAAGACTTATGGCCACACTGATAAAATGATATCTGGCTATTCTCTTTTAGGAGTGATTGTCATATTACCAAAGGCTAAAAAGCCCAAAATGAGCAGCTGCACAGGCCTTCCTCAGCACCATTTCTATTACTCTATAATCTAAAAATTACTTGCTTTTTCTTTCTCTTTTCCTCACTTTTGCATTGCTCTTTTCTGTCTATTCCCATTGTCTAAGTGCATTCATGGGCAGCCTGTACCCAGCTGTTCTTGTGCCAACATTGTACTTGAGTTAAATAGCTCTATTTGCTCCCCAATACATCTTCTGAGGTATCTGTGGCAGCCAATCCTACTCTTTTCAGCTTTTATTTCATTAAACTCAACAAGCTTAAGCCAGGGTCCTCCTGTCATCTGCAATATGAATGTACTCTTCTCTAGGCTGTTGCAGGGCCCTTCTTCTACACCTCCTCTTTCTTTAACGTTGGAGAGATTATGCTAGGATTAGCTGTCCAGAAGTTATTGTCTAAGGGAATGTTACCCACTTGAATTTGGATACGAGGGGATATAGGAGTTGGTGGGAAGTGGGACGTCACTGTAACAGCATTTTCTAGTAGAAGAACTGGCTATATATAAAAGGAATATTATTAATGTCATTCTTTATTTTGCATTGTGATTCAATAATTTGGATCGATAATCAAGGTTACAAACCAATTCATTTTTTTATTTCTGGGCTGGTACTTCTCACCATAGTTTGACCAGACTCCTGGCTTCAAAGTGGATGATGGCATCCTACTCTGCCAAGCTGTTCTACAAACACTGCAGACAGTGTGAGCCTGCTACCATTGGGCTTCATATGCTCTCCAGAGATCTATTCCAAGACTAAATCATAGTTTCCATCTTTCTCTTTAGGTGTCTCCTGGCTCATGGCACTATCTGGTGAGGCACCCACCTTTCTCTCAGATGGCATTATCCCTTGTGAGGCCAAAAGCTGTAATCCTCTCTGAGATGCTAAATTAGAGTCAGAATATGAAGATGGATTTGCTTTTCAGTGGGTCCAGAATAGTAAAGCCTTGTGGAAGAGGAGTTAAGGATGCAACACTGCTTGTAAGGCACAGAGAGCAAACACCTTGCTCTTACCCATCTGGGGAACAGCAGAGCAGTGAAGAAGAGTAAGAGTAGCAGGTCTTGAAAGGTCACCATGTACTAAAAACTACAGCTGCTTTTAAAGAGAAAGGAGAGTCTGACACTCCCAGAAGGATTTTATTGTTTGCATTTGTAAGACACAAGGCATTTTTAATGATGTGTTAATGACCATATTCTATTCAGATGGGATTCATCACACTGTCCTTTCTCTGCTTAAAAATTCAGCATCTACTCCTAGCTGGCTATTCAGGATCCCCCTCTGCTGAAGGGCAGAAGATCTGTCTCCAAGAACACCATGACAGAGAGGATGCACTGCCATTCAGAGCTGTCAGCTTCTTTCCATGTGCTGTAGCAGGACATCCACGCTCCATCCCAGCTGTGCCTCACGCATCATCCCCATAAGCAACAGCCACTGTCTCCTGCCATGGCCAGGGATTTGAAAAATATAACAAGTTGCTCCAGAAGCAATGTCAAAATTAGATGACATGAATCCCATTGTTAACGCTGGTGAACAATAGATACACACAGATCCCTGGGATCAGAAACACAGCCCACAATACATGTCACATATTATTCTTCCTACCCCATAACATTCATATATTTGCAACCAACATTAAGCTTAGGGAAAAATTTGGAACTTTTGTGCTCAGTAAATTGCCATCCTGCAAAAAGTGCTACTGAGTGTGTTCCACCCTCTGCTGCTGCTGTGAGGCAGAAAGGGCTGAATGAGGGTAAATGTCTGTGGGCATGAGTTGATGGGTGCACCAAGACTTTCTAAAGGGCCTGTGGATGTATCGAGCTTGATGGTGCTGAGAGAGGACCATTTTATGTGAAATCACACACTTTTTGTTCTCTGTTACACTGGGCTGTCAAAATTGGAAACGTTCCAAATCCCGAATGATTGTTGAAGATGGAAGTTGTTATTTTAAATACTTTGGGGAGGGACTGAAAGCATTGACTGCTATGACTATTGCCTCTATTTTTGGTTCTCCAGCCCTCAATAAACAGGACTATAGAAAGGCAGAGCTAAATCAAGAGGCCTGGCCTGCCTTTACAGCCATTTGTGTCATTCATTGACTGATGCAGATCATCTTAAAACTTGACACCAGTTTTGACAAGGGCTCTACCCATAGTTGATATGCTCCAGACCTCCTCTCCTCTGCTGCTTAGAAACCCTTTTCTAATTTCTAGTTTCTAAGTTAATTAAGGGCAATATCTGAAGACTTTTTTTTTTTTGTCTAAGCTCTATATAAATAACCCCCAGCAGCCTGCTGCAGCCTGGAGAGTTTGTTATCAGAGCTCTAAGTTGTACCCCACTAAAGGCTTTCAGAATCCCAAACTTCAGCAATGCATGGCATTTGCTGCTTTTCATGGGAAAGAAGAATGAATTTTTGTGGTTCAGATGTTGCTGTGACCCAAGTGTTGTGTTGGAAGACACATTTTTAGCATAACAGCTATTTTATCTGCAGTGTTAGGGATGAACTTCTCTGTCCTTTATCCTGGGGCTCTGTTTTTTGGCACCACCTGATTATTTGACTCAAGAATTGGTCAGTATTTCCATAATGATTAACCCACTGACTGTCAGCATTAGTGTATCGGTATTAAATATGGGAAAACTTTGATTGCACAGATGCCAAATGACCATTGCTAATCAAATAAAAATGTGTCTGGAAAGCCATCCTCCAGGGCACCTTTAATGCTCCTGGGCAGCCTCAGAGGATGAGCAGGAGGGCTCTTGGTTTTTGCTGTGCTTTACAACCCTTCCAATGAGGTGATTACAGTTCAGAGAAAAAATATGTGATTTGACTCATCAGCACTTTCAAGGAAAGAGTTAAAAAAATAAATTTTAAACAAAAGGTAGAAACTTTGGTGCTGAACAAATCTGAAGGAAATGTCATTTTCAAGGAAATCTAGTTTCTTGAAATATAAAGTTTTGTTCAATTTTATGCTGAAGGGAATTTTTTTCTCCAGAAAAATCCAACATAGGAACTTTCATTTTTAGCTCCTATGAAAGGCTTGGGCACTTTTTTTATCTTCTAAATGTTTACAAAAGGAAATATAGAGCCAGAAAGTTATTTGAAAACAGAGAAATAAGAAAATATCAAAGTGGCTGATTATAAAATTAAACACTTCAGGTCCTCTTCTCCTGGCCACCCCCCCAAAATAATGTTAACAAAATTTGAGATTTTTCTCTCTCCATGTTTTTTCATTAGATAAACTTCCATGTTGGGAGTGTTTCTGGGAAGTAATCAGAGGTCCTCTAAAGGTTACAGGTGCAGCAGGGCAGAGACACACAATTGCAAGACAGTGAGCTGGGAAATTTCTTTCTTTAATTAATTAATATCTTTTCCTTTGCACTCAGGCAGACAGTAGAAGTGTAATGCCAGGAAAAACCAAATACTTCAACATGAGAACTGATAAGGGCATGAGTATACCTTCTTATCTTTATGGCCTTGCATCCTGCAAACAGGGAAACCAGATCTTCTCTTCCATAATTGTTTGTTTTTGATGTTAAGTGAGTCACTAAATTGAATATGATGGAGAAAAACTTTCCCAATGTCCTCCTAAGTCATGGAGACAATCTGGGAAGAGGATGCAGTGATAATAATTCAACCACAAGAGGAAAGAATACAGTCCCCAGACTCAGAGCATTCAAGGCAGGAAGAGTCTGCTGGACAAGAGGAAAAAAACAGGTCAGAATATGGATCTGCCACTCCAGTGATGCAACTCTGACCTGGAATAACCACATTTATGGGTCCAGGAGATCACGGGATGTTTGTAAAATAGATCTTCTCTCTTGTGTAAGCAAGAGGATAAAATTATCCTGGCAGCAGCTGTTGTTTCCCAGAATGAGGATCAAGGCTGGCTGTATTTAAATATTCCTACAGTATTCAAGACACCAGGATTTTCTATCCCCACGATCCTGTGGTTGCTGTCCTGTGTAAGTGGTCTCAAACACACAGGCAATATGCATTCCTCCCTGTCACAGGACCCATGCTAGTGTGGCATAAGGCTCCTCTTAACATCTCCCACCATGCAAACTGCTTCCTTACTCATTTATGCATCATAAAAAGCAATAGCAGAAAGAAAAGGGAATCCAGAGAAATGAAAGGAAGGCAGAAGAGAAAAAACAAGTGACTTAGAATAATAAAGCAAGTGACTTAGAATAATAGAATATGCTGGGTTGGAAGGGACCCATGAGGATCATCAAGTCCAACTCCCTGCTCTGCACAGGACACCCCATGAGTCACACCATATGCCCAAGAGCATTGTCCTAAAGCTCCTTCTAAACTCTGTCAGACTTGGTGCTGTGACCACTTCCTTGGGGAGCCTGTTCCAGTGCCCAGTCACCCTCTGGGTGAATTATTTCTTTCCTGATGGCCAGCCTAAGGTTCCCTCAACTTGTCTTCATGCCATTTCTTTGGGTTATGTCACTGGTCATGAGAATGAGATCAGCACCTGACTCTCCCCTCCGTGAGGATGTTGAGGATCACAATGATTGGCAACACAATGCCATCTTGCAGCATGGCCAGGACTTGAGCAACAGACAAGGCTGAAGCCTATTTACAGAGCTAGAGGTCCCATTCCTACTTTTTAAAAAGGACAAGGGCTTTCCTGAAGACTCTGACTAACCCATCATCACTAGCACAATGCAGGCACATCCCATTGGCAAGGGGGGTACACAGATATTCACACAGACAAGAGAGGAAGGGGGATGATTGGAGGATCAGATTTCTTGCCACATGACACCCTACAACCTGACGACACCAGGGGAAAAAGAGAGCTGAAGTCACACAGGATTCCCTGTTTAGCAGGTTGTGAGTTTTTTTGAGGCTTTGCTGCTCACTGGCTGCCTGCCTTCCCTCACAACCTGTTCAATCTCATGTTGGCAGGTCAGGTGTGAACTCAGCAAAGATAAGCCTTTCCACATCTCCATTAAACCATGCCACACTCTCTTCCCTTCCAAAGGAGTGCATATACTTGACTTTTCCTGGGGAAAGAGGAGTGTGAATAATAGATCTTCTACTGTCAGGGCTCACCACTGAAGTGTGGGTCTCCATCTGCTGCAGAGATAAATCAAAGGAGATGGCAGGGTGGTCGGGTGAGCATCTGACCAGAGCTTTAACCATGTATTTAATTTACAAGCAGGGTGCAGGTTTAATATATCGTCCCTCTGTAAATACACTCATGTGGCATTCCCCCACCTGTCTCTTAGGAAATCAGGCTAATTGGCACATGCTGAGAAGCTGAGCCCAGATAGATTTTACAGGGCACTGCAGGCAAACATGGCTGTGAGCAGAAGCATTAGGCATTATAATACTGTACCAAGTGCCCCACTTATCAGTGGCTAAGGAGCAAGCAAACAGCTGGCTGGCTGGGTTGCATTTATTGTAAAGTAACAGTTTACTTTGATTGTAAAGAGATGTGCAGCCAAATGCTGGCTATTGCAAGTAGATGCAGTAAGCTGTCAAATTTGGTCTCTCCATCAAGACTTGCCTCCTGCAGCATGCCATCTCTATCATCCAGATCCAGTGCATCTTTTCTGTATCCCATCCTCTAAGTGTTCTCCTGACCTCACACTCACAGTACCTCCCAATTCATAACCCTGGCAAAGCTTCCCTCCGTGAGCCTCAAGAAGAAGGGCATCACTTCCATCCTGTCCATAATTGGAGTTTTGGGATTTCTCCAGTGCCCAGGGCAGTGTCTCTGGAGTCATGACTCAGGGCAGGTGGGAGCAGGAGACAGCAAAAGGGTGCCAGTCAGTGGTGGGAAAGCTCTGCCTTGCTCTCCCCGCAGTTGCCTGCTGGGCAATCGGGAGAAGTGCCCCCGAGTACACCGCAGCTGGCCAGATTAGCAAAGATCTTCAGCTGAGATCTTTTCACACGGTGCAAAGTGCCAGCCATTGAACCTGATATTGAAGGACACATTGCCTTACAACCTCTGAAATGGCTTTGTTTTAAAGGCTCTGTCTTTTGTCTGTAACTCTTCAACTTTCCGTCTCTTTTTACCTTCTCTGGGGCCACTCTCTACTTCCCTCTTTCAGCCTCCGTTTTCCTTCTCCTGGTCAGGCAGACTCCCTCTCTGTGACATATCTGTCAGCTTGTGGCTTCAGCTCCCTAAAACTAGATTATAGGCACCTGTATTAAACTGGTGATCTAAATGCCTATGGCTAATGGAAAAAGAGACTCTGAAAGCATGTCTTCCCCTGCCATTTTTGTTTCTTTGTTAGACTGGAAAAAATCCTCTCCAAGAGTTATCAGTTCCTCACCAGCAGCTATAGAGCCAGTTTGATTTATTTAAGCTACCCACTTTTTAGGTAATCAGAGTATGGTGATGACTCCTGCCCTTGTCTTCAGAGAAGCTAAAGGTGAATTTTCTCCCATAGCCTCCCAGGGACTTTTTCAAATAAGCATAAACACTCAAGAAGGTTTGGGGGTTTTTAATTTTTGAAAATTAGAAGCTTATATGACTGGGTTGTTAGGAAGGTTTAATGCCAATATCAAAGTAGTGCTTTCTACCTTTGATTCTCATCAAACTATTGTTCAGTTTACCTATATCTAATGAGTATGAACTGCCATCAGTACACATGACAGCTGCTCTCTTGCTTTGTTTACAGGGGCTGGACCAGAGTTTTGCAGATTAAAAGCCATTAATTTGCACTGCTTCCCACAAAAATCAGCCTCTCTCCACTGCTTTGGACCCTCAACACAGCCAGGAGTGTTGCACAAGGTCTCATCAGCAAGTGAGACTTGCACACCTTGTTGTCGAAGGCCCTTGAAGGCTTTTAAAATGCATTATCCACAGGAATCACTTCTCTGGGAACTCAATAAAAATACCCCACAGCAGGATGAGACTCCTGTTTCTAACACAGATTTTCTGCATGATCTCTGAGTTGGATGAGGATGGTTCTCTTCATCTGGGCCCAAAGGTGTCTCCATTATAGACTGGATAATGATTTTTTAATATCACTCAGGAGTATCACATAATCCTGGCAGGAAGGAAAGCAAGAGTGTTGCTTCCAGTTTAAACCATGAAGTATGAAATCTGCATTTCTATGATCAAATGTTCAAAAGCATGTGTTCTGCTGCAGAAATCAGTAATTAAAATTTAAATCACAAACCACTATTTAATGTGAATAAGTATGAAAGGAATTGAGTTTGAATTCAAGTTTTTTAGTATAATGAATATAACTTTCTAACTGTATAGGAAAATTTCAAAAGGAGCTCATTATTTAGCTAAGCCAGAGTTGATATGCAATCATCTGACTCCAAAACCAGACCTTTTTGGAAAAAAAACAGGCATAGTTTGTCAGACTATGCTGAGTGGTAATTTTAATGTAGAAATTTGATGCAAGGATGCAATTTTTCCATTCTCCCCATCCCCCTAGACCAAACCTGGAGGTAGAAATGTGAACAGAGATCAATTTAAATCATGGCTTCAGGCTCTAGGGTTTTGGCCCACTCTCTTCCTACTGTTAATATCAAAGCATTAAGAGTTTTATACGCAGAGCAATATTTTTTTTTATCCAGCTAACGCCCTTTTCCTCTGACTGCAGCTAGAAGAGCTGCTGAGATGTGACAGAGCTGGGTGGAGAGTTGGCCATGCCTGGACCCTTGTCTCCTCCCCACCACCACCACTGCTGAATATCTCTGCCAAAAAGCCAGTCTAGGCAGCTCTGCAGATGCCTCCAAGCAGAGTTCCCTCAGAATAGCCCAGGTTGGTATCTGGAACAGTTAACAAACAGTTGAGTTGGTGGGTTGGGATGGGAATGGAGGGAACAAGGATGAACAGCTGGAGAATAATAAATTTCTAAGGGGATTGGCTGCCACTTGAACAGCACATCTGATCACGGATTTGTTGCCAAGCATCTGTTTTCTCCCTGCCTCCTGATGTGGTCCAGCTTCTTTGCTTTGACTTTCCTCCCTCCTCCACTTTCTGAGATTGTGTTTCTCAAACTCTTATGCATCCTCTGGGTTACACAAAGGACTCAGCAATCCGCAGGCCCTGCCAGTGTATTTGAGAATTGCCCCCACCCCTTTGTGTGCTGCTCTGCCTAAAAATGTCATGCCAAACAGGCTTAATCAAGCTCCCCAAACTAGTCAGATCTCCAGGGAGTCAAAATTTGTATATTTTCTTAGGCAGAGAATTATCACATAGAGTACTGAACTACAGTTAAAAACCGCATCTGGATCCTGCTCTATTATAATACATCCATTGCCCTAAGGGGAAGCTGTGTGGTTTGGTGATTCATGAAACCTGTGTTTTATTCCCAGCTCCTCCATTGCCTCCTTGGGTGACCTTAACTAAGTTATTTCACTGCCCTTTTTTTTTATTTTGCCATCTGTGAAAATGGGTGGGGTGATGTGGCCTCCTACCCAAAGCCCTTTGGAAGCCTCTGAAGGCAAGAGCCAAGCACTATTGCCCAGATGAAGTGACATTTCCATGTGGGATTTGATGCAGGTGTGCCTCCCACCTTTCCCCCACAGATCAGTGCCCTTCTGCAGACCCCATGAAGCATCTCTGTGTCACCACTGCCACTGGCCATGCCCAGCACAGTCAGAGACGTGACCCTGTTCTGCTGCACGAGACCTGTGAGCAGGACGCTTGCCAGAGCATAGAGCAGCATTTGGGACTGTGCCACTCGGCTTATCCTGCTAGGAAACACCATGTTCAGTGGCAGCTCTGTCATTTCTCCTGCTGTGATAGGCACGTATTTAATGACCTGCCATGGTAATTTACATATGTCAGCAGAGACAGAAGCAGGGAGGCTTGTGCAGGCTGACAGTCCCAAATTCCCTTTTCTCTTGCATAAAAAAACTCTGGGAAAAAGAAGAGTATCTGTGACAAGAAGATTATGTCCTGCAGAGAAGGGATGAACACACCTTTGCAGGTAAGTATGACATAGTCATTGTTCCTCTGAGTGTTATATGGCTCATTCAGCTGAGGCCTGCTGCGACACAGTTAAGCTCCTAAAGAGCACCAAGTGACAAGCCTCACTTTTCCTTTGAGAAATATTCCCATATTCCACAGGTTACAATCCACTAGATAGCAACCTTGAGTTTAATGTTATCATGGCTGAGATTTCCCACTGCAGCAACCTGCAGGATACTTTTCTGGTTTACTACCTACTTCAGTTAAAAAAAAAAAAAAAAAGCATACAGCTAAATAAAGTGAAAGTTCACAGCTCTGACAAAGCCTTTCAGTGGGAATCTGGGACGCTTTTCAAGTGTTACCGACTACTTTATTTTCCCATGGCTCTTTCCAAGATAATAATTGCTCCGCAGATGTTTCCCTCAGGACAGTGAGATGTTCAGGTACCAGGGCAAAAGCTGAGGCTTTGGGCTATCATTCACAAGGCTACTATTACCTGGTGTTTTCTTGAAGCCTTTTCCCATCACAGAATTTCTTATGTGTCTGGCTTATCAGAAACACTGTAAATTTGAGCCCTCTGGCTAATTGTGCCTGATTTATGTGAATGACACATTTGTGTCTGTATGCAACATGAACAAGAGACGGTAAGGTGATTCATTTCTGCCACACACGAAAACTCTCACATGCCCAAATGCACCACTCTAAAATACGTTACTCAGCACTTCGAGAAGACATCTAAGATTTCGGCTTCCAGCTTTTGACATATTACTAGCTTTTTTTACAAGTTCTGCAAATCAAAAATACAATGGTTTATGTTTAGTCTTCCACTGTGCATCTGTTTTTCCCTGTCCTTACACTGGCAGAAGCAAAGTGGACTCTCCTTTGCTTGAGGATAGAGTACTGCCTTAGGAAGAAGAGACTTTGCTTTATGCCTCTAGTGTCACAGCAAAGGTGGTAGGTACCTTCCTTCCCAGAAACACTGCCACTTCTGCCCCTTTCATTTAAAAATAGGGTCCATTAAGCAAATGACTCAGGCCTTGATAACAAGTGAGCTCTGTAAAAGTCAGCCCTACGGGCACAGACTGAGTCATGTATTCTTGTGGACACTGTTTATGACTGCTTGTGATGGATATGGTTATACAGACTTAGGTGACTGCAGGAGGAGTTCACATTTGTAAAACCAGTAGTGGGCATCAGACAGCTTGGCTTTGTCTTGGTGGGAAAATGTTGGAGCAGATGGTCACAGTTCTGCTCAGAGATCTATGGGCTAAACTTTGCTCCAAGGGGCAGAAATGGCAGGCTTGGGTACCAAGTCAAACCCCAAAGCAGGCAAGCCATGTATTGGAAGTGGGTTGGACAGAAGCCTAAAGCATATCAAAGGAAATCCTGCTTCATGGCAAGTTTATATCTCATAAGACAGAAAAATCATTCTCTTAAAGGAACTGATGGCACAAGGCTTCCTTCTTGCTTCCAAGTTTTCTCACAAAACACTAGCTTTGTCCAATTTGAAAAGACCTAGCCCAGAGGTTAGAAATTCCATGACTCCTCTGTAGGAGCAGAGAAGGGGACTTCCCACCACCCACCCTCTACAGAAATGATGACCACCCAACAGCTCCTCAGGACCTGACCAGAAGTCATTTTGATAATCAAAAATCAAAAACTCTGCCCATACAGCAGCTTGTATGCAGGACCTCTGGAATTACAGGGAACAGGTTGTTCTCTTTCCTCTGCCCCCTGCAGAGCCAGCCAACCTGTATGTCACACGTTTCCAGACACAACAGAGGTTCTCTTTTCTCTGCTAGTGCAAGGGATAGAAGGGAGTGGGAAACCCTGAATGGAGCTGCAAAACTTGACTGTGACTTGGTTGAGCAGAACGTTGAGTACTATGAAGGTCTAGCCAGTCAGGGGTTTGTACAGAGCTAAAAGAATATTACACTCTGCCTTACATTGCTCTTTTAAACTGGTTTCTTTGCTTCTCCCCCATATAACAATGGAGGGATATTTTCTGCCTAGTCACATTCACATGCACAAACACAAACCAGCCTGGACAAGAAGCCAGATATATCACTTGGGATCCTATCCAACAGTCTCCTAGAAATAGAATATCAACAAGAGAAAACACTTGGTCACTGCCAGACTCTGGTACCTCTGTCTGAGTTGAGCCCCATGGAGCCAAAGCAGTCACTGTAATGTCAGGACATTGGATTTCATCAAATCTGGGTTCCTTGCAGGGAGCTCTGCTTGGGAAAGGCAGCCAGCCCCACAGCCCATCTTGAGGGAGTGATCTTTGATCTGCAAAGTTTCCTGAGGTGGTGCCAAAAGCCTGTACCACTGCCTGTTTCACTGCGAGTGGCAATACTCTGGTGCCACAGAAACTAACAGTAACTGTTTCCAATGCTAACCTCCGTCCCCAGAAGCTCAGAACTGTGGCAGAGTATCGCTGGTTATAGCCTGATTACACAGGGGTGGACTTACCTGGTTTTGGCACCAGTTGTTTTTTAAGAGGACAAGCAGACCAAAAAATCTAATAGCCCTACCTTTGTTCCCCAGTGCACTGAGATCCAACTTGGAGCAGTAGCTCAAGGGATCTCTCTAAACCTCAGCAGAAATTCTCATTCCTGGAGAAGCTGCCCAAAATTGCCACGCTGAACTAAATCCATGTCTATTTTAGATGTGGTATCTATTTAATGAGCAAGCATAAAATCCTCCTTTCTTCCCTTCCCTTCCTTCCATTGCACAACCTTGGAGAAGGAAAAGGCAAGGGGCACACCTTTCCCCAAACAATCAGCTAATTAATTATCACATGCCTGGGTGCAATGCTTTCAGCAAAGCCTTGTCTATGTGCTAATTAGTATCATTATCTGGTGCCCCAAGGAATGAGCTTTGATTACCCTTCTCTTACTGATTATACTGGAACAGCTAGGCAAATGCTTCTACAGGTCATAAAATTATCTCAGCTCTTCTTGAATCTCATCTACAGCCCTTAGCTTTCTGACCTGCTGTGCTGATGAATCATCCATGCATTGACTGGAAATTATCTTTCTTACCAATTAGCACCTGCCACTAGATGACCTGTCATGCAGGCATAGAAAAATTGTAGCCTTTTATGACGTTAAGCTATTTCTGTAGATTTACACATTTTTAAGTAGTAGAAGTGGTCTAATGGAATGGGCAGATTTACCTGAGTCATCTTCTAGAGAAGCAGTTCTAGCACAGATTGTTCGGTGTCCCCTGACCAGGCTGTGTAAGAAGATAACTTCCTACGTAGGCTCGCCTATATTATTATTCTAGTTTCTGTGGACAGGTTTGATCTCGACCCCTTATATCTCACTTCCAACAGCTGACATAACTCTGGACTCATAGGTCCTCCAGGCTCTGTGGAGTCAGAAAAAGAACATGGCATCTCCTGCAAAATATTCCATGATCGCTCAACTCGTCCCTCTGTGCTGGGACATGTCCCAGTGGATCTTCTCCTTCCACTTCTTCCCTTGATTATTAAGGGTAAAAAGCACCAAAAAATTGTTGACTGCTCAAGGAATCTTTCTGTGATGTGATTTTTACTAGCTGAAGTCACATTTCATACCCATGTGCCCAAACATTTTGCGAAACCAAACATTATCTGTAAGAATTATGACACTGGTGCTTTATATGCTCACTCTACTTCAGACTGGAGCTTGGCGCTTGTGAAAACAAGTATAATTAGCTGTGTCACTCAGCTCAAGATAAAACTTGATAAAACCTACTTTCAAACAAGGTGCCAATCAAACTAATGCAAAATAACAGTGAGCCATCCTTTCTTCACAGCTAGTTTAATAGCATGAATTAATAACCGCAAAGCACTTAGTTCAAGGGAGCACCTCTTTGATAATTAAGGACAACAACACTCATGAGCAACCCTTTCACCTCCCTGTGGGCAGCCACCTTTTCTGCTGCATCATGGAGGCTGGTGGAGGGAGGAAAAAGGACTTGCAAGCACAAAAAGCTAATATTGGCATAGAAAGAAAGAGAAGGAAAAGGGGAAAGGTCAAGGGCACAGCACTGAAAGAAATGTGAGAGTCTGTGGTCAGTAGCTGGGTGCCCTTTTGCCTGCAAGACAGAACTAAAATAGCTGATAGTGAAAGCAAAACTTAAGTGCAAGAAGGCATGTTTTCAGTTCTCTGAGATAGGGCCCACCATATGATTCTGCAGTGTTTGGTGGGGATGAGATCAGAGCAAGAAAGACTCTGTAAAATCCTAGAAGTGCTTTTCAACCCGCAGAAACAGGAACATTGTCCAAAGAGCTGAAAAAACAATAGACCAGCATATTGCCAAACTGCGCAAAATGGCTGACTCATGCAATTATCAGGGCCACTATCACCAAGCAGAACAATATGCCCAAATTGAAAAGGAATGTTAGAAAGACATGGGAAGACTCAACTGAGCCAGTCACATGCCAGTTTCAAAATCAGGGCTGGAAGGAAGCCGGGTGGTACAAGATTGTACATTGTACAAGACAAAAATTTGCAAATGTTCTCATTCATCTTCCTGTCAAGCTGAGTGGGCACCCAGAGCAAAGACCAGCTGCCAGAGAAGAGCTCTGCAGCCCTGCACAGTCTGATACACAGAGGAGATGAAGGCATGTCATCTCATGGAGTTTCTCAAGAGTAGGAGCCAGGATCCAGGACTGATGGAACTTCCTGGCCCTCTCACAGAGCCCATCACCCAAGACAAAACAATGAAGAACCTCAGCCAGCACTTAGTGGTCAATGAAAGTACATTTCACATGCTCTACCTTCATGCTTTATCTAAGAATGGCTTCCAGGTCATGCTCCACTAGAATAATGAAACTGTCAGGCACAAAGAGAATTTCCTAATTTTTAATAAAATTAAATTCTACTAAATTAAATTTTAAAATTGCTAACACACTCTCAGAGAAACAGGCAAAATCCAACAAAAGTGTTAGGTCAGTTATTCTTAAATTTCTTCTTGTGTTCTTGATAGACTACATAGCCATTAATCCTAATGTACACTTTTGAATACATCTATACCTGTCCGTACTAGTAATCCAACCACTGTTAGGACCTGGAAAAAAAGTGTAATGTGGAAAAAGGAGTCTCTGACTAAGAATTTGAATCTCAGCCTTGGACTACTGCACAATCCCCAGTCAGGATCCAGTTAGCTCCTCAAAATAAATCAAGTGTCCAAGGAGGAAGAAACATCAGGGGGAAACATAAATCCTGGTTTGTGCAGCAGCCTGGTTAGCGGCCACGGACTTTGCTGCCAAACACCAGGAATCAGGTGAGAGCAGAAGCTACAAGCTCAGTAGAAGGAACTGAAAGGGAGACATCCCGCATAGATCCTACTGATTGTCCTCATTCTTATTAAACCACTCCTGGACATTTCTGGAAAACAAGTATTTTTCTAGACATCATCTTTTCTGCTCAGTAACTATGAGGATAGACGCCAGAACACGCCTCACCCATCAAACAGTGAACAGATTCATTTGGTCACAAAACAGATGCTCATTAATCTCCAGCTCACCTGTATAATGTTAAAATGGGAAGAGCAGCCTCCTAAATCCTGCTTCCTATGAGCACAAGATAACACCCTCCCTTCCTCTCTGAGGTAAATTGTAGTTTTGTAGAATTTAAGATTACTTTTAATGTATTAACTACATGGGCAAAACAGGGTATATAAGATACATTTTGTTATGTCTTATAAACAAGAAAATAAGGTTGTTAAAATACATTGTGGTATAAACAAGAAGGAAGGTACAACACTGATGTATAAGGAGTGAAGACTTCTTTACTCCTTAAACCTGCTTTTTGTGGAAGGATGGGTCCCAAATCCAGCAGTGATTTGGTCCTCTCTCTTCCTGTCCTGGAAATAAAAATATCCAGTGCACCAATGCAAACCTGTTTCTCCTCAGCTGGAAATTTGCTGAGGTCCTGGAGCAGAGCACAGCAATATTACATGAAGTTTCACAACACAATGAGCCACAGTCCTTGTCATCACCTGTCCTGGCTGAATTGGTCACGTGGCCTGCCCAGTTTCTGAACAAAAGCTGACTTGTCTGTGATGGAGCTATTTTTAAGGACAAGTACCAACCAATTGTTCACAAAGCCTTCATTATTTAATTCTGCAGTGAGAACTTTGCAGATGTGAAAACGCTTTTATATGTTGCACGTAGACGTGAGTCTGTATATTTCCCTTTTTTTTTTTTACAGAGCAGAAGTTGGAACAAAGATAGAAGAACTAAACCAAAGTCCCTTTTTCTCGCTGATAATCCTCTTGGACCCAGTCCAATTATGGGCTGTCAAGTAACTCTTTCCTCTCTTGCAGAGTTTGCATCCATTGCCTCACACTGTATTTTCTGAAAGAAATTCTGCATATTCTCTAAACAGCTGGTCTGTACAGAGACACCTTGCTCAGCATCACCAACACCTCCTACATTTGGGGCTTTTCTTAAATGATGGGAAATACATATTTCATAAACAAGTCTGAGCTCCACAGAGCCATAAGCTCCTAGACCAGTGAACATGTCATCCTTCCGCTGTAAGGGGAGAATCAGTGCTTGTTACTTAAGTGCTAAATAATGGTGTTTCCATGGCTACTGAGAAATGGCATATTTATCTTTGGTGTTTTAAAGGAAGAAGTGGCATCACAAAGTTTCTTCTGTAGAAGAATTCTTGTAATTCCTTTTTTTTTCTTTGTTTAGGATCAGGACAGCATCAGATGTCAAACATGATTTCCCTTTCAACTAAATTCTGAGGCAAGGGCCTCAAGTATCTTTTCAGGGTAGTTAAAATATTCCATTTCTAGGGGAAAAAAATGGATCTTATTTTATGTACTTTTGATATTCATCTTATAATGTTTATTATAAAAATAAATGCTATATTTTTAAAAAATTGGATAACTAAAAATTATTTTCTAACTAGAAAATGTTAGCTTTACCAAAAACTTATCTTGAAATAGATATTGAGCAAAATTCATATATGTTTCTGAAGTTTATCTCTTCCCATACATTTCTATTTTATGAGAGAAAATACCTTTCCTTGGGTATTTCCAAAATTTCCAAAACACTTTTATTCATTATGCTAGCTGTTTGGGTAGCATCTGAGCATCAGTCTCCTAAAATCTAGAGACAGGTTCTCAAAAATAGGAGAACAAATTATTGTACATTTCATGTCTACAAAAGCAACCCACCCTCTAACTCTGATTTGATTTACTCAAGTCCTTTGTATTTTATAACCATGAGCTTATGCTGGGTTACAGGAAAGGCAAATGAGAGTCAATGCATTCCTTGGGCAGATGCAGCAAGTCTCACAGTAGCTCACCTGGGCACTGTGGAGATTATAGACACACAAGCAAGATATCTATATATTTTACTACCTGAGGTTTCCTCCTAAATCCTTTTAGCTCTACAGCCACTCCTGAGATTAAGTTTCTCCAGATAATGCCACAAGACTTCAACAAGATTATACAAACCCTAGGCAGGTGTATTTACACAAGCTGAGTCACACCTCTGACTGTAGTATGGACTTCACTCCCAAGGGATCCGCTTCTGAACTGAACCTAACTTCCTGAGACAGCAGGAGCTGCAGCACAGAAAGGACCTTAAGGAGAAGGATCAATCCAATAAACCAGCAAGATGACCAGCAGATGATCATATTATAGTCACCAGCTTATATATATATGACCATATATATATAGTCACTTTATTATAGTCACCAGCTGCCAAACATGGCTAGGTATTTTCTCTACCAGCCAGCAGATCCTGCAGAACTACAGATTTTAATGGTGGCCCTGCTCCACAAAGGGTAGATTGTCTTCATCAAAGTTGCCAGCACAAGCACTTGAGGTATCACAGCTGGCCCCTGAGCTGGCCTTCTCAAAAAACCAGGCACTCCATATCCTGCTGAAGCTTGCCAGCCACAGGACATTTAAGACCCAGACTGGTTTCTCAAAAGGCATAAAAAAGCTGTCCTGATTAGATTACTCCCTCTCACCTGTGCTGAACAGATCAGATCTCTTGGTCCTCCTATATTTCACAGAAGCCAAGTTTTTGCTGAGGTTTTTTTAAAGAACATGCACCAACCAATTGCTCACAAAGCATCCTTTCTTTAGTTCTACAACAGAGGCTTTGCAGAAATTAAAATGCTTTTATATTTTGCACAAAGCCAAGAGACCACATATACCTCTCTTTGTTTTCAGCGGGAAACTTGGAACAAAGAGAGTAGGAGTAAATCAAAGCCCTTTTTTTTTGGTTTTTGGCCAGCACTCTTGGGTCTGACCCAGGCTCTTGAGTATCTGTTTCTGTGCTCTCTGGACAGCCATGAAAAGCCATAGAGTTGCATGTGTATTATTCATGGTTTGACTGGTTTTGATGGTTGAGCTACAAATACAACAGCAATGTGAGGAAGGATCACACAGAGAGCAAGAGAGTCCCTTCTAAAAGAGCTACCTGCTATTTCTCCCTGTGGGCTGCTGTTCAGCTGGAAAGAAATTATATCAAGGACAAATGGAGGGGAATTGGTTTAAAGATCAGATTGTGTCCATCTTGCAAGTGGGATGACAAAGTTTTTGTGGAATCCTGGAATAGTCTAAATGACAAATGTCCACTGACGCAGCCATGTAAACACCACAGGAAATGTGTCAGAAGATAGCACTGCCCAGCATTTCAATTTTTAAGCACTTCCATTTTTAATTCGAAAAAGATTACAGAGATGATGGATCTTAGGAACAGAGAGATGGTTCTAGCCCTGACCAACAGTGTGTCACTGGTCACAGCAGGGAGAAATAAAATCCCTGCCAACATGGGGGAGTACTGCATTGAATCTGATACTTTTCTTTCTCCCTAACTGAGAACTTGGATGTCTCAGAGAGTATTTGCTGCAGACCCATCCACCATGCCCATTCAATGACTCATTTGAAAACAACCATTTTCTGAAAGTCTTGTTTATAGATATTTGAGCAAATAAATGTCAGCTCCTGCTCTCCAGTTATTAATGATTCAGTTGCTCAGCTTTGTCTGCACAAATCCTGCATCCTTATCTGGTGCCTCATCTCAGGCACAAACTGAATGACCGAGAGAAGCCATGTGCATCTCCTGTACTTCAGCATCATCAGCAATAGTTAATCTCCTCTGGGATCACCAACCCTGCTCTACCTGCAGGGGATCCATGGGGGTGGATATTACAACAAGAGCCGTCATCTCTTTGTGTCCAGATACCTTCCCCTGAAACTTATGGGAGGGGGTGGGGGCAGGACCCAGTCCTGTCTAAGATACACAGGATTAAGGTACCCTCTAAGGAGCTGGCCTAGACAACACACCTGCTAGTCAGCTCAAGAAACTAAGGATCTTCTGTGTCTCCTTTCCCCCTCACACCATAATTTTCAAAGGATTTGAGGCACAGATCGCTGAAGATTTTGTACAATAAGAATATGGCAAAGTGGGTTGTATTACATTTTTTAATAGAAGAATATATCTCAAATTAGCCTGTTGAAAACAAAAAAAGTTAATGCTACCAAATTTTGCTTTGAAAGTCATAACTGACAAAAGTATATGTTTTTTTCTTTCATATAAGATGCATTTCCATATTGAACTGTAAATTGTAGATCAATTTCATTTAAAGGTTAAAATATAAATAAAGCTTTTCAAAAACCTATTTTATTGATGGAGATTTTTTGTTGTTTTTTCCCATCTAAAGGAATTATTTATTTCATATTAATTTTGACAATTCAATAGAGGAAAACATCTCAAAAAAAGTCCTTAAGAAAAGAGTTTTTTCATAGTCATGTATTTGTGTCACAAAGGCAAAGGAACAGTTTTGATTCTGGTAAGTGCAACAACAGTGATGGGAAATAGACTATAGTAACACTGTATCTATTCATATTGTCTCTGTCTCATTTTCAGCCAATTTCGTGGGTTTTTAAAGCATGACTGATGTCTGTAATAACCTAATCTTTCATTTTATTCATGCACTTGTACAAACAAAAATTGAGACTTTCCAATTTTCTGTGATTCATCTGACTTAAAACACAGCTCCATGTGCATGCATGGTGTAGTGGGGACACTACAGTCCTGTAGTAAAGGACATCTGTACCAGCCACTCTCCTTTCCCTCCTTTGCACCTTTCACCTCTTATGAGCTGGAATTCAGCCACTGATTCTTCTAATTCTTTCTACATTTCCAGTTCTTGCAGCAAAGAACTGGAAAGGGCATGAAAATTATTTTATTGTTTTAGAGCCAGAGACCTAGGCTGTCCTGTATTTCCTAGCTCTCAAGCTAGGAGATGACAGCCTCAACCTTGATTGGTCCCAAAATGCTCATGAAACTTCCTATAGTCCTTGTTTCCAAACAGAACTAGGGACTGTCTCTCATCTGAGATTCTCATATAGACTTATTGCCAAATTTTCTGAATGTCTCACAGTTCTCCCTCTATTTATTTTCCCAGTATGGCTGGGAAAACACTTGTTTGCTAGCAATCAGACAGATTAAGGCTCTCCACAAGTCCAGATCTTTACTAGGTACCTGACATTTACTCAAGCACAAAATTCTCACTGATTTCCATGAAAGAAAAGCTGTTAAGTACACTTGGGGGCCCACAGATACCCACACATAATTATGGCAGCTTAGCAAGTTATTCCCTCTTCCTCTGAGGTTTAAGGTAACCCTTTTCTCATGGTGAAGAGCAGGTCAAACACCTTTGGGTGCATCAACTGATAGGCAATGACTCCATTCCCTAAGGACATATGAAGGTTTTAAAACGTTTTTAATGGGAGGGACATGTAACCATTCTGAAGAAAAAACTAACTTATAGATCTGCTTGTGTAGTTTTACTATTTTGCTTTTCATCACAGCTCATTAGAAGGCTTCATGTTCAACCTTTTTCTTTTCTCCTATTTTGATTGTTAGCTTGCATGTAGGAGACTGCACAAGCAAGCTTGGGAGAAGGGTATTTAATTTGAGTTTAATTCTCAGCCCTTTTGGGACTGTCTTTTAATGGATCAGTTTTCAAATGTTCTTCTAAGTGACTCATTCAGGGTCACATACCACCAGGACCCTCATCTGCATCAGATTCTGATAGAGGTTATATCAGCAGGACTGAAAGATCTTTCATTTCTCTGATGACTTTCATGCTGGCTTCCCAACAGCTCAAAAACTATGTCGCATTTCCAAAATAATTTGTGATAACCAGTGAAAACATACAAATAAAGAGAATTCGCTGTTCCAAAAACCTTGGGAAAAATGACAGTAGACAAGAGTGCCTCAGAGCTGATGAGCGTTTCCCCTCTGGGCAAGAAATTCATGACTCTCAACCACCTTCCTCTTCAGATCAAGGTTAGTTACTGAAAGGCTTATGGGTCCCAGACACCTGTCTGTCCCTTTGCTAGAAAAGCAATGTCCTTTGGCAGAGGAACAGGACGATCCACTGTGGGCAGTAACTCCAAGGTGTACCCGAGGCTGATAAATCTGCCAGATTGAATTAGCTCAGTTCTTGCTCAGAGTTTCAGTGTAGACACATAACAAGATAAACTCAACATGTCTGGTTTAGTCAGTGAGAGGAATTTAATTCTGTTATCTACAAAAGCAGACAAGTATTAGATAGATAGATAGATAGATAGATAGATAGATAGATAGATAGATAGATAGATAGATAGATAGATAGATAGACAGATGGAACAGGCTGAAGCTATTCTAATGATAAATCTATTTATTTAACTGTATTTATATAGAATAATCTTCTTGGCTGAAAAATGGCCTCAAAAAAAGTCCCTGCGGCGTCAGTTTGCACAAACAAAGACAAGGCAGAAACAAACAAATAACTCCATCTCGCACGCTGCATGGAACATGAAACACATGGCAAGCACTTTGCCCCTGGAATGTTTCCAGAAAAATTTTACCAGAGGCAGTTTTGAAGGTGATGCTCCATGCTTCTTAGAGGATCTGCATGTTGTCATTCTGAGAGGAGAAGAAATTAATTTCTTAAACTGCACCACAAATGAGCAAAGAAGTTTCTGTAAGATCAGTTCTGGAGTCGTGTGGTTGGATTGATTTTTTGCTAAATCTGGGTAACTATTTAATTTCCTTTGTTTCAAGTATGTTTATTTGGATGGGAATAGTTATAGAGGGCAGAGAAGTCCTAAGCTCTGTTTCTGGGGAATCTACTTCAATGTGTTTATACAGAACAGCCTTTGTGGGATGAAAAAAGTTTTGCAAATAGTGCCAACAGAAGATTAGGGGCAAAGGAAGGGTCACACTTTCCTGAATCATCCATTATCACTGGAGACAAGATACTGGTAGAGATGGAACCTGGCAAATTCTTGTCTGAACTCTAATACTCCTGTCACAAGAGTATTTTAAGTTTCTGGACAGAGATATCTTCTCTAGCTTTTGCCCTCTCTCTGTTATCCAGCAGGACCTGAAACAAGATAGTCAGTAGGGAGACACTGACTTGAAACTTAGGCAGGAGCAAATTGCCTGAGCCAGCTTAGACCCTCCCGTGTGTCCTCAGCATTCTCATGGGCCTGCCAAATACAGGCCCACTCTCCTCATTCTGCATATACAACAGAGGCCAGGTGGAACACCACTGCTCTTAAAATAACACTGCTTCTTTTGTTTAGTCAGCCTACTCTCACACATGTGCCTGCTGTGTTGTCATCACTAGAGACACAGCTTCATGGAAAACAAGGGTGCTCCTAGCACCATGTTCTAGTAATTCCCTGGTCTTTCTAGTGTTATGCAACTTGCCAGCCATCATCTGCACCTAGAAAATACTGGGAGCACCTAGTCCCAGCCAGCTTCAATGACTGCCTCTGGAGATGTCTGTGAATCCACTTCCGTGAACACTTTCAGGGATGGGGTAGCTACAGCTTCTCTGGGCAACATATTTCAGGCCCCACCACCTTCACAGAAAAAATTTCTTCTTAACATCCAATCTAAATCTACCTCCTTTCAGCTCAAAGCCATTCCCCCTTGTTCTGTCACTACATGCCCTTGTACAACATCCCTCTCCAGCCCTCTCGCAGGCCCCCCTAGATAGTGAAAGGTGCTGTAAGGTCTGCAGAGAGCCTTCTCCTCTCCTCTCCAGTTCTCTATTCCCCTCTCCTGTTCTCTTAGCCTGTGTTCATATGAGAGTTGCTCCAACCCTCAGAGCACCTCCATGGCCTACTCTGGACTCACTCCAAGAGGTCCATGCCCTTCTAGTGTTGGGGCTCCAGAGCTGTTCAAGTGGTGGGCTCCAGGTGAGATCTCACTTCAGTGGAGTAGAGAAGCAGAATCCCCTCTCTTGATCTGCTTTTATGCAGCCCAAGTTACAGCTGGCTTTCTGGGTTGCAAGTGCACATTGCCAGGTCATGTTGAGCTTGCTGTCAACCAAAACCCCCAACACCTTCTCGTCAGGGCTGCTCTAAACCCATTCCCTGCCCAGACTGCATTTGTACTTGGGATTGCCCAGACCCAGGTGCAGGACTTTGCACTTGGCCTTGCTGAACTCCATAAGGTTCAGAAGCCTGTCCAGGTCCATATGGATAGCATTCCCTCCCTCCAGTGTGTCAACCCTACCACACAGCTTGGTGTCATCAGGAAACCTGCTGAGTCTGCGCTCAATCCCACTGTCTGTGCTTCATATTTCACTACTCTCCCAAAGCAGGGTTCACAACTGTCCAGTCCCAGGAAAGAAGAATGAATACTCTGAGCCACCTGGCCTTCAACACAATCAACTCATTCGTCTATCTTGCCATGCAGATAAACTTTCATCACACTCTTCATCATTTTGTTTAAACACAAGCTTGGTAAAACCCGTCTCCCTTTTAAAGCATTATTCATTTTACTTCTTTTCTCATTAAAATTCCTGTTTAGTGCTCAAACACCAGCAGTGTCATTGTCAAATGTGTCATTAAAGTCCCAATAAATTATGATTAGTGACAGTGTTGTTTGGAAACAAGGCTATTAATAGAGTGCTCCAGTGGAATCCCAGAGAAGCAGCCAAGCAAACAGTGATGGGTGAGAGAGCATCACCCCAACTTTGCCAAAAGGGACTTCTCTGCCACCTATGATGGCCAGCAGGTCTGAAATCCAGCCACAGAGAACATTCCCATCTGCCCTACAAGAGCAAATTCCTGCACTGGCCCATAGGGCCCTAAGCCTACCAAAGGAAATACACAGTGTCACAGGGAAAGTTAAAAAATGGATATTTAGTCAGAGCTGGAAGTGATGGTTTACAGCAGCACGGCAATGCTGTATCCAACTGCCTCTATTAGGAGCTGGCTCGAAGGGGTATTTCAACATCTCATGGCAAACAGAGCCTTCTCTCATCCACATGTGGGAGTACTTACTCCCCCGTGTACTTCAATGTTGTGGTGATGAGTCAAGGGAGGGTTGATGGATGGGTGTTTGAATCAGCTGGGTAGCACACACGGACTAGCAAAGCATGTGGAGACCAAGTGTTTATTTTTCATGTACAGCAGCATAAATCCTGAGTACCCATCCCTTCCACAGAGGGAAGCAGCCTGGCTTTCAGAGCATACTGTGGCACTCCACACCACCTGCCCCTCTGCCCAGATTGCTGAATTTGCCATCTAGCCCATGAAGCTGACCAATAGACCTCATGCCTCGGGCAGAAGCAGAGCTGCTGGCTGCAAAGACACAGCAAAGAAGGGAGAGAATGTCAGCAGTCTCAGTGTACACCCAGGATGCTCAGGGACTGGAAAGTAAAGCTTTGGCTCTGAATTTTAAAAGGTTGCTGCTGCATTTGCCATAAGATGCTTGGCTCAAGAGAATAAATCGAAGGGTTAAGATTACCTGGAAATACAGTATCTTCTCTTCCTTCTCTTTCCCTTGTCCCTTCACTAGTGTGAGGAGATACTTGCAAATCAAGCACTTATCATGCTCATTGTCCTTTGCTGGGTGAATTAGAATCACTTTCTTTTAAGACACCAGAGAGCCTGAAGTGTTTCAGGTTTTTGTGCCTTTCCTTCCCAAAACACTCTTCTGAAATTACCTGCATCGCAGTGACCCATGGGAGACCTAAGGAGTTCCCTCCAGAAGGCGTTTGCTTCACAGCTAAGGAAATACGTAAGAGAAGACCACAAAACACCCTGTGTGCAGTCACGGGCCTTATTTGTGTGGCAGGGAAAAGGTGTGATTAGGGCAGTGGTAAGTAAACCTCTGATCTTCCCTAGGCACATTTCAAGGAATGTGTGTTGTGTTTTGGCAGGAGAGAAGAAGGATGGAGGGCAAGGCTCACAGCCACAGGTAGCAGCCAAGGTATCTCCTATCTTGCTCTTCCCCAGATCTATCAGTGGAAATAGCTCGGCTTGCTTGCACCCCTTTTTTTCTTCTGCTTTCTAAGACTGTGCAACTCACACAAAAACATGCAACCCAAATTGGCAGTGTCACTTCCAGCTGACAGGCCTCCCATAAAACACACCCAGCAATAAGAAATGTAATCCCCTTTCCCTCCCCCACACAAAGTTCAATTAAAGTAAGACAAGAAAGACTCCAGTGGATGACCGTAGGCAGACTGCAATTTGCTGAATTTATGAAAAATGTTGTAATCTTGCCAATACTTTGATGAGGACCACTTTGTGCTAACAAAATGAGATAGTATTTACTCACTGGAAGACATTAAATCCCACTGAAGTAATGACTGCCTTTCAAGGCTGCCCTAGGTGCTTCTCCATGAAACCCTCTGTGATTTACCAGCAAACAATCAACTCCTATCCACTCTCCCCTGCGTTTTTGACAAGCACTCCTGATGGTTTGCTTTACTTCCCATTTCCATCACCGGCTACTGCCACTGCATTAGCGACTCCACATGCATTATATCCCCTCTATGAAACTTCATGAAGGTTTGCTGATGTCTTTGTGGCAAAGCTGCTCAGGTCCAGACTGAGGAGAATCAGGGGATGCAAAAGGAGCTTCCCCTTCCAGCCAGACCCCTCTATCCTTAGGTGTGGTGGGCATCTTCAAGGGGTGATTCAATTTGGAGCTCTACCCCATGTCCTCAGCCCCTCCAACAAGAGCTTCAGGTGGGAGGCAAGAGGAAAAAACAAGTTTTCTCATTACCTCCTGACTGCAAAATATTTCATCCCTCCTCTGCCCCTCTCTGGCCAGGAGGCTGTGGTGTGTGAAGGTGGCAGAGGAAAGGAGCACCAGTAATGCAGCAGCCAAGGGTGGGTAGCAGGGCAGGGAGCAGGCGCAGGCAGAGGGGCAGCTGGCTGAGGTACATGGGCTGGCAACACAGCCACTATCTGAAGCCTTCCCAAGGGAAACCACAACCAGATGTGCTGCTGTTGTTGCAGCAGGACTTTGAGGAGAGAGCTCAGGGGGATCCTTTGATCCTCATCTCTGACACAGGTGGAGTCAGTGGGCTCAGCAAGTGGAACGGGAGGAGGAAAGAGTAAGACTTATCCTGAAGGCAGGCAAAAGCAAATTTCCCCCTTGACCTCTGACAGGGGTCTGAGATTCAAAGTCATGACCAAGCAGTGAAGGAAAAGATTAGCAAGGCATGGGAAGTGTCCCAAATATTTGGATTTGAATTTTGTCACCAGCACATCTTGCAAGAGTGATGAGGGCTTGGGTGGTGGCAGAAGTGATCTGTGGGGAGGAAGGGCTGGTGAATTGTTCTCTTCAATACCCAAAGCCAAGGCTTCAGAAGCAACATGATTTTGACAGTATCGAGAGTGAGACACTTCCTTATGTCTTGGGTGGCTGTTTCCCTGTAGCAAGGAGGGGGTGAAAATCACTGTGTGATAAGGAGATGAAAGGCAGGTTTGGTGAGGAGCAGCAGGAGAAGAGGGAGGAGGACAGAGGGGAGAGAACCGGAGCCCCAGTCCTCACTGCCACCTCATCCTTGTGCTGCACCCTAAGTGCCACCTTTCTTCCCCTGCTCCAAGACACATCCTTGCTCCACTCCCATTGCCAGCCAAAACCCTGCAGAGTTCAGACATTGCAGCCATCCCACGAAGTGGAATATGGGTCTCAGTCACATGTTCAAGCACAAGGGTTTGTGTGCCTGCAGGTGCTCTTTTGTGCACAGGCAGCTGCAAGGGGAGAGAAAAGTCAGTGTCAGCTTTTCCCAGGATTTGCACTGCGTCTCCTTTCTCTGGCAACTCTGCTGGAGAGGAGGCGAGGTAGGCAGCCAGGAACGCAGGCTATGAGCGGAGGCAGAGGCGGAGGAGGTGACTGCCCGGGACAGAGATGCTGGCTTGTGCTGTAGGTCTTGGTGGTGATAGATCAGTGTGGGATGCCAGAGCCAGAGTGCCTGTGGGGGAAGCTTGTACTGTCTGGCGCTGCTTGGATGTTCTCTCATCTTTGATAGAAACAACTGAACTTGCAAACTTGTTTCCCACAAGAAAGGCCCTCAGTGTTCACAAGGGAACAGATTAGGGATTGTCCTAAAACCTCATGGTGGCCAGGGAAGTGGGGAAAGCCAAGTACCAGATGATTTCCTTGGAATGCAACAAACCTCACAGCACAATAAGAGCAACAATAGCTTTCCCTCCAGCCCTCACTCCGATCTCATACCCAGCACCTCTGAGGATCTTCAGCTCTGGGCAAATGGTTAGCAGCAAGGGCAAAGCAGAAGTGAATCCTAATGAACTCTGGGCTTAATAAGTCCAGAGTGAGGGGTGAAGTGCAACAGGCTGAGCAGAGGAAGTGAGGTGCCTCTATACCGTCAGTGCTCCACTTGCTCATCGCTCCTCTCCAGGCATGGTGAGACAGTGTTGGTCAACTCTAGGCATTGGGGAAATCTCCAAGCGAAATACTGAGCTTTCTTTGCTTTAACCATTCAGCAAAAAAAAAGACTAGATTCCCTGCTCAGCCCCAGCACATGAATTTGGATGTCACATTCCTCTTAGGCATCTGTTGAGGTAACAGTGATCATGGATACAAGAAATGCTTCCTTTATTCCTTCCTCCGTCTGCTGCATGATTTTTTTATTTCCATCGACTCTGCCCTTGCAAATAGTCAGTGATGTCTCCAGGGTATGTAGACCCGCCACCACACTGACATTCAAAGGTGAGTGCAAAGTGTAGCCCTGTGACTGACAGCTGCAGGCTGCCTGCACACTGAAGAGAAATATCCCACCCCAACATTACACTCTGTTCCCAGTTTAGAAGATAGGTCTTGGCCCAAAAAAGCTAGAAGCATAACTTTAAAAAATGCATTTTTTGTAGATTTTAATTGGGATTGCTATAGCCAATGAAAGTTTTAAACCTTTTTTTCTGTGCACAAAAGTAACACTCGTTTCCAGAAGGGCTTCACAAGCAATGGTGATGCCAAGTGAGTAGAAGAAACTCTTCTTTCCTAATTATTACTCTGCAAATGAGTCAGAAAGGCCTGAGGGGTAGTTTTTGTTAGAGGAGCAGCCTAAACTCCTGACTGCTAAGGAAAGGAAAGATTTCCCTGGGATTACGACAAGACATTCAAAGAGCCATTCTCCTTGTGGCCTTCAGCCCTTACAACTCAGACCGTCTCATGTTTACATCATCAACCATGATGAGGATTATTAATCCTCATCACAGCATAAAACAACAGACTGGTCCCTGTTATGAGAAACTTAACAGTGTAAGGCAAAAGGCTTCTGAGGGCCATGGGCAGATGCAGCAGCACGAAGTAGCCATGACCAACACAATGGTCACCTTTGAACTCTGCTGGTGCCCTGCAGAGTTTGTGATACACCCCAGACACAGCTGCATTTCAGCTGAAAGACAAGAGTTGCCTATGAAACCACTACACACAGGCCTGGGGATGAAACTCCCACTGACCATATCACAGCTATTACAGCCCATGGATTCCTGATAGCGGCAATGGTGGGTTTTAGATTAATTTGCTGACATTTCATCATTTACACTAAATGCCGTGGTTCTTTGATAAACATTTCAGGCCTTTTTCCAAACAATTTTTCCATTTGGAGCTGATGAAAACAGGCTGTCAGCACTCCTGGTAGAAACACCCTGTTCATGGCAACAGTGGCTGTCTGGCCTAGTGGTCTCCCTGGAGAAAGTCCAAGAAGGAAGGCGGTCTCAAGGCTCCATTCCTGGAGCTACTTGGGTCTGGGAGGAAGGCAACCACTGAGTCAAGAAAATTATGATACTCTTTCCCTCTGAGGGACTTAGGGGATAACAAAGAGTGGATTTTGTCAATTCAGAAGCAGGACCAGCAACCTTCAACCCAAAAATGAGGAGGAGAGTTAAAGCAGCCCTCAGTACTGGGTAAAGGGAACCACTTTTTCAGGACAACACATGGGTTGTCTTCCAGATGTTGGCACTAAACTGCCTTTTATCTCCCTCCCTCCCTCCCTCCCTCCCTCCCTTACAGGTCTGCTGAGAGATGACTGGGGGCTTCCTCCTGGGGAATGTCCTCCAAATAGTCTTACTTCTGCATCCATCACAGAGAGGGGTAAAAGCCTGAAAGAACTCTGAACCTGGAGTCAAGCACTGCCCAATTAGAGTCCACCTCTCTCTGTGGGAGGTCATCAGTCCTAGACTTGTCATATTCTGCTTTTTAACATCGTACCAGGCTAAGGTAGGGCCCATGGGACTTGCTGGGTCCATGATCGACATCACAATTGGAAAAATATCTCTGAGGTGCAGGTGCAGGCCTTGTAAGGCTTCCCAGCCTGAAGACAAGCACACTCTGTCTGTTGATTTCTGCACAAGCCCTGCCCATAAACAGTCCTTCAGAATCTCTTATCAGTGACTCCAAAGTTTGTCCTTATGGCGGAGTTCATTGTGGCAATACTAAAAGGCAAATCTTAACTAGACCACAGAGCAGGAAAAAAAGGATGACAGTCTGTATGCTGAGTTATGAGAGGCTGGCAGTTTCTTTTTAGAGTATTTATTAGGATATTGTCCAAAGAGCCCTTCACTGTTTATGACACACCTTAAATACCATCTGTCTCCCCTCACCTGCCGAAACAGTGAGCTGTTCTTTGCCACAATGCTGTTTGCAGGTCATCTTGATAATCTGCCCTACAGGAGGAAGTGACAAAAATAGATCTCCCCGCTTAAAAAAATCTCTTTATTTCCACTAAGCACTGATATTTTTCCTCTGTTGATGTAATCAAACACCATGTTGACAGCGTGTGAAAGTCTGAAATAAAAACTCTCTTAATCTGGAAATCAGCACCTGGAAGTGTACAATCAAGGATAGCTGAAGCGAGGAGAGAGCAGAGCTTGTATCCAATATACTGAGGCATTGTTCAAGACATCCAGCTTTGTGGAGGGACCATGACATCGGCAGAAGATAATTTCTATACAAGATAGTTGCTATACAGAGAGATATGTAAATAATAGGTTTTTTTCCTGGCTACACGCCTTTTTCTCATCTGGACTTCCACTGTAGGTGGATTTTGAAATCTTTTGTTGGATCCCAGTTACTCCACACATGCTGATGTAGCTCATAAATGTCAGAAGCATCTGCAGTGTATGCTTAATCAGACAGTGTATAAGAAGTTCAGTGTAAACTTCATGAGGGTGAAAATAACAAAAGTCCTGAAGTTTCTGGGGAGATATGCATCAGCATTATACTCAAAATAACTGGGACCTGGTAGCTTTTTTTTTTAATCTGCTATTGTCAGCAGAGTGTGCTTGTTCAGACACAGCTCACAAGCATGACTTTGATTCTAAGTTTTTATTTATATATACAGGAAAAAGTAGCCAGAGAATTCATAGATAACAACATCTCATTTGCAGAGGTTGCAGAAGCACACCACCAGGACAAAAAGAGGGCCAAATGTTCAGGCAAAATTATGACTTATCCTTGAATCAGCCAAATTTAAGTTGATGGTAAAACCTCCAGCACAGGGAGTATTTTGCTGAGTATGAGGTGTCTTTTCCAAGTTGGTACACTGCAAAAGGGTTGAATTCATGGAAATCCTCAGCTCTCACTGTTTCAGAACTAAACAATTACAGTTGTCCTTTCCAACTTTATAACTGGTGAACCCAAGACCCTCAGAGAACAACACCTACCTGGGATCATATGGAAGGTCAGCAGTGGACAGCTAAAGTATCCAGCTAAAGGAGATCAGCTCTTTAATGTTAACTAATCCCAGTGGACAGCTGACAAATGAGGCTATTTAAAGAACTATTTACTGTCATTATTCCAAATTGAAGAACAAATTGTTTTGAAAAGTTCAGAATTGCTTCACAGCTGATCAGAGATGAGTAAAAAGACAGAAGAGGTTAGATGACATATCGTGAACTAGTTTCCCTTCTTTGCAACTGTCTAATCAATTTGGTTTAATTAAAGAACACGGCCCCCTCCAAGCTAAGACTGACACACAGAAAAATCTGTAGGCAATTTGGATACAACAAAAACATAACATCTCACAGAAATCCCTGATGTCCCCATATTGTTTGCACGGGGACTAAGTTGTTCCATACACACAAGTCCTTGTTTAGATTGTTTGCTGCCATCCTCAAGAGAAGATATTGCAGTGGAAGGGGAGTATAAGCTAACACACTCAAAACCATTCCTTAGTCTCTTAGCTTCATGTCATGGTAAGTAATGAGTTTGGTACTACATCATGGCAATGTTATGACAGAAAGCAAAGCCCTTCTGACCTCAAATTAATCCTGTCTTCTCCAAGAGCTTTGTTTCAGGCTTCACTAGGGACATGTGTGTGTAACTTTAGATGATATCTGAAGGCATTTCAGATGTTAGCCAAAAATATGCTTTATATTATACTGGACTTTGCTGCTTCTTTCCATCCAAAATAATTTTGGGAAGGTGGGTAAATCTCAGGTGGGAAATCCCTTTACATCCCCTGATTCTCAGTGTAACAAACTATGAACCATTATCAAAAATGTCACTACTGCATGACCTGTGTCTGCTGAAATGTAAAGAGCTGTGTTTAAGATTATTGTAGCCACTTAAACTAGAGACGGAAAGTCAAAGACAATCAGACATTGCAGGGAAAGGCTAGATATCTCAGATCAAACAGAAAAGAACAATCCAGTTTATGCCTCTGGATCACAGAAATTAGAAATTAAAGAATTCTGTGGGGTATTTAGGCAAAGTACATGTTGTGCTGACATCTACAGAAAGTTTTCCATGCTGATTCATAGAAGAAAACTGTCCTGTTCCCTGTTGATCTATAATATTTCTTCAGACCATTGTGTCAGACAGTTTGTGTCTATCGGCCTTCTCTTCCACCTGCACTGTTTCTATCCCTCTCAGGATGCCTGAGTCCTTTGTCAGTATTTGGCTAGTAAATACTTGATGCTTGGTTTCTTCTAGTTTTTGTTCAATGTAGTTTCAACTTTGAATCAAGATGGAGGAAACAGAGTGCCTAGGGGAGTTTTTCTTTGCTTTCTATGGGACAACTTGTGTTCAGTTTTCTAGAATCAGAGACGAATTAGAGTAGGACTAGAAACTTCTTGAGTTTCTCCTCCCAATATTGACACATCAGCTGGCAGAGAAGGAAGCTGGGAAAACAAGAAGTTATTGTTGAGCAGCATTGAGGCCACTGGTGCATTCTGAGGTCTCCAGGTGCAGGCCTGTAGCAGATGAAGTGAGTAGGTAATTACCCCAGGATAACCCATAAAAGAGGTGGGCCAGACTGTTATTGTGCTTTTTTATTTGATTGAGGGTGGAGAAGTCTTGGTCTTTGGACTCTGAAAAAAACAGCTGAATAAATCAACCAAAAAAACCCTCCCATTTGATTGGGACTAAGCCAAGGCTGAAGAAAACCTTTGAACCTTGAGTGTCATGCAGGAACCCCTAAGTGCTTCTCTGTTTGGTAGTTCTGGTAAAGTTCTGCTCAAGTGCTTCCTCAGTGACAGTGAGGGAGCAATGGATGGCAATACAAGGAGCCATAAGACAACTAGAAAGTCATATTATGACTCTTGCAGTACAGATGAACACCAGACAGAGGTTTGAGTCCTCTGGTAGTAAGTTCAGGGCTAGCAAAATCCACTGAAGCTTCATGAATTGAGATTATCTCCTGGGAACCTCTTCTTTCCATGTTCTTGGCTGTCTTCAGATTCCTTATATAAGTGTAAGAAGAGAAGCATAAATTTCAACAAAAGGCAATTGTTTGCCATTTTTCCCTGCTTTGAGTCAGTTTCATGTGTCCTCATCTCTGCTGCTTTCTTCAAACAGTTGAAATCCTGTGAGCTGTTCAAATGTTCCTCTGTTGGATGGCTTGGCCTGAAGTGTCCTGTCCTGTCCAAGCAATGGTACAGCTCTATCTCACCTCAGGCAGACAAATTGGCATCCTGCTGGCTTTCAGCTCCCTCTGCAGTCAACAAAAAGAGGAACCCTTGGAGGGTTACCCAGGTCACCAAAGCACTGCCAGAAGGTTCTGGTCTCTCCCCATTGACTGAACAGGGGGACTCATCTTGTCTGTGCTCCTTGCTAGGTAGCTCAGTTAGCAGCAGAAATTTAGGGAAATCATGATGAAAGGGGTGTAAATGAGCAGGGAGCAGCTGAGAGAGGAAGTACTTCTGTCAAAGGAATGAGGTGCGCTGAGCAGGGTCTAGAAAAGCAGTTATGTCTCTATTAGGCTTCCAGAAGAGGGAGGACATTTTCCAATACCTTGGTTCCCTTGCTGCAAGATAGAAGGCAGAAAGAGCAGCCACCAGAGAACATGAGGTAATGGGGATAAGTAGCAGGGGATAGTACTCAGCTTCAGCATAGTTTGTGGGGCTCTAACTTGCCCCAGGAATAGGAGCATGAAGGGAAAGCAATGACTGGTGTTGGTATGTTTTTCATAAACTGTTAGGGTCTGCTGGTGCAGCAAAATTGCCCCCTCCACAGAGGTGTTGTGTACTGAGCAAACAGGCTGTCTCTGCCACTAACATTGCATTCTTGCACCTCTGTCCTTGCTCCCACATCCAACAAATGAGCAAGTGCTTTAATGCAATTCAGGCAAGGGGCTCCTGGAGTGCTCAAAGGTGCTGTTTTATGAGGGGAAATACAGAAGTACTGCCTTGGAACTTGCAGCCATTCACTTATGTTTTTATCAAAAAAAATAGTCTTTGTGTTTCCTGGCTCCTGCTTGTGTGTTGCCTTCCTTAACTCCTTCAGCAAATCCTGCAGATTAGAGTATTTTCAACCCAGAACCAGTTTGCACTATTGCTGTTTTCCATCAGGTGGTTATTTCAGTAGCAACAGTTCCCTAGAGTCCATAAGGAGACTAACAGAAATATTAAGCATTTGTGACTGCTGATGATTTAAAAATGAATAGTGTTCTCAGCATAAACCATCTTTTCCTCTAATATTTGGGCATTTCTCTTGCTTCCTTCATAAAGCCAGGTAAGCAGCTCATACAATGGAATGCAATTTGGCTTTGTTTTTAGGGGGCTTTCCCCATGTTTGTGCTCAGGGTGCAATTTTTATTGTTTAGCATTCACAAGGTCAGTTACACTAATTCCTTTCCACTGTTCTATTTCCATCCCTTCCTGAGATATCTCTCATGGTCCAAAAAAAAGCATGACAAGAACCAAGCAGCACTGAAGGAGGGTGAGAAATTATTAGGAGACCTGAACATGACAAATAGGCAAGTTTATGGTGAAACTGAAGAAAAAAAAGTCTTTCTGAGCCAGTAGAGGGCATTTTTTCCAGGCTGGAGGACAATGAACTTAACTATGTCCCAGGGAGGAGAGTTTTGTTCTCCAGCCGCTGGTCTGTTTTCTTGTTTGGGCTTTTTTTACCTTGTGGTTACAATGGAGGACTTTAATTTGTGGCACTTGTCATCCTTACATCTTCTTTCAGGAATTAAACACTCTAAAAAGTATTAATTTAATTTCACTGGCACAATCCTGATCCAAGAGCTTTCTGGCAGTCCACCTCACTGTCTCTGATGTTTCTGTGGTCAAAAGCAACAACCAACAGCACTCATCGGCAAGCAGATCTCAGTATCCCGGGAGCAGGATTTCATTAAGGAGTGCCATGGCTCACTGCATGGATGTCTCTCACCTCTTTTTTTATTTGAAGCAGAACAGTCAAGAGAAACAGCCAGCAAGCTAATCACCACCACGGCCTATTGGGAAGATAGGAATAATTATTTAAACCAGTCTTGAATTACTCATTGGCATGCATCTAATTAACAAATTCCGATTATTCCTGTAACTATTGTGCAACAATTAGTGGGTGTTAAATTGAGCTCTTCTGCCTGCAATTTCAATGGTGTAATTTTGCCAAGATGTCTTTGTTTTGCCTGCAGTGCCTGGTGCCACTGAAAATAGACTGAAGGTGGTCAGAGATTTTTGACTAAATTTACTTTTGCTGAAAAGTGACATTCCTTCAAAGCCTGGGGCATTTTTGCAGGAAAGACAAAGCAATTTCAAGAAAGATTTTTCTCTGGCCAGATTTCTGATCTCTGAGACCTGCTGGTCACTTCAGACAAGAGAGCAGAACACATCTGAATCAAAGCATAGAGCTGAAAACAGATGTTCCGACACAAGTATGTGTCACATGCATATTGGGGCTTGTTTTGTTTTGTTTTGTTGTTTAATGCTTATCTGGCTCCAAGCATTTTTATTAAAAAAAAAAAATCAAAACCTTCAAAGATTTCACAAAGCTGAATTGTCTTCCTCTGGCAATACAAACACCTGCCCTGGGGTGCAGAAATGTTCCTCAGGCTGGGAGAAAGAGAAAACCCCACTGAGACTGCAGGGCTCTGCTTCACTCCACTGCTCACAGAGCCAAAGACACTCCAAGGCTTTGAAGCCATGGCAATCAATAGGGGGGAACAGGTCTCTTCTGCAAACAAATCCTGAGGAACTGGATTGCTGTAAGACGCTGCTCAGTCCCTGCTATATTCAGTTTGCAGAAGTCACCTTCCTCCTGCAGGCTGGTGGTTCTTTCTCTTGAAAGATACATAGATGTGCTTCTGAAGCTGGAAGTAACAGCACGGATCTGGACTACCCTCACCTACCAAAAAGGAGGCTGACATGAGAGTTTTTTCTGTATGCCAGGCTTTTGTTGTTCTATTTAAGATTCAGTATCTTAGCTCCTGTTTCCTACAGGGAATCCCAGAGCCAGGCCCAGCTGTAAGCGAGCTTCCAAAGCAAAGACTGAGCTGTGGCTGGAGGTATTTCACTCCAGATGACAGTATTAAGGCTACCACTAGAGACTATCCATGCTACAGTGCAAGATGTGGCTCTTCCCCCAAGTGTGAGCTCTCTAACATTGGGAGATCGATTAAATAAATAAACAAACAAAACAAAACAAAAAGCCAAAGTCCTAGAACCAGATGGAATTTGCAAAGACCCCATCAGGATCCTGTCACTGATCAGTGTCTGCCAACACAAGGCTCCCACTTTCTCACCTACATTTACCCCTGATTTTGCCAATGGTCAGCTTAGCCCCTGCTGGGAAGGACAGGTACCACCTCCCTCATAATTTCCCTGAGGTGATCCCCTTTAGTCATAAGTTTCCATCTTTGATAGGTCTGAGCCTAACTTGCTTTACATGAAATCATGCTGTTCCTATATAAATTATCACTAAGAGATCTTGGCTGCTCCCAGGGCCTTATTTTTTCGAGCGTGTTCTATGACGTTTGTCAAACATTTAGGACACTTGCTACTTTTCCCTTTGACCATCCTCACTCTCTTCCACTTGCTTTTTATGTCTCTGCTATAAATAAAATCTCCCTGGGATATCCAAAGCATTGCTTAAAAAAGAGGTGGGGGGAGCTTTCTGGGGGGAACAGGCCATTATAGAAAAGGCCAGGTGCTTGGCCTGTCCCCAGCATGTGAAGGTGGGAGCTGTCACGAGTCTGAAAAATATCAGTGTGGGAGTTATAAATAAGCTTTAAAGCCAGGGGTTTAGAAAGTCATCTTTAAATGCTGCATAATTTATAGCCTGCTGCAAAAAGAAGAGTGTGTGAGCTCTGGAAGCCAAGCTAACCCATTCTTTGTTCCCTCCATAGTTGGACTGTTCTTATACATGTATTAAGGTGCATGGTGAACATCCAAAATTCAGGATTTTAATCATCAGCTCCTCCTTAGGCCAAGGAGGCCACCGAGCCACTGTGGACGGTTTTCTTTCAACTCCTGGTGTCTTAGTGTGAACCAGAAATAAATACCATTGGTCTCATATTGCAAAAAAAATGGAGTTGTGAGTAGGGATGAGGCACTCAGGTAGGGTAGTGTTGAGAGATAGCAAGAAACTCAGCAATAATGCTCTGTGATTTTCACAAGTGATTTACTTTCTTATTGACTCAACTCCTCCTCTTAAAACTTATTAGGGATTATCCTAAAAGATTGAGAAACTCTTTTCAATAGCAGCTACAAAATGTTTTGCTCTTCTCTCACAGAACAAAGCCACACCAGAAGCAGGGGGCAAGGGCCTGCCCCAAGGAGGGCCAGAACAGCTGCCAAGATGGCATTTACAGTCATCGTTTCATCCAGCCCTGGGCGTGCAGCTACCTCTAGGATGTAACATAACAGCTGTCCTTTCTCCATCCAACAATAATAAACAACGGGAAGCAGAATGGGCTTTCAAGATGGCTGAGTCTCCTGAGAGGATCTAGCCCACCAAATTATCACTGCTCCTCCTTTTCCCCAGCTGAAAACAAGTCTGGAAATCATGAGACCTAAAACAAAATAAAATAAAGTAAATTTATGGCGTCAGAGCTTTAGTATTACTAGAAAATATCTGTGGTGCTAGTACCTTCTCTGGAAGGTGCTCCAGTGTACGTCCCACTGCCCATTTCACCACCTTGGGCTTCCTTCTGTACTTTTTTAGAAGGACCAGTGCCACCTCTCTGGTTTGTTTCATCTTGTTTCTCCACAGAAATCTGCATCTAAGCCTTGACTTGTTCAGAGTCTGCTGAGCTGCTGAGATTTAACAGGATCTTGCCGCCCAAAGTGCCATGGCTTGAGGCTATAGATTTAAGCAGAAGCATTAAGCACCCTGCTCTTTAACTCATTTCTAATCCATTTATTCAAACTTCAGAGTGGTTTTAAAGCACAAGAATCAAAGGCGAGAGCAATTTAGAGTTTTCCAGAGCAGTTCTGTGATCTGACCTCTGCACATATCCTGGCTGCCTTTAAAAGTGCACCAGCATAAAAGCACAGTTTGTGACAAAGCATCTGGAAGGATTAAAAACTTTCTGGGATGGAATATGCTTCTGTCAAGGACCTCTTTCCTATCTCAACTCAGTTGCCAAAAAGAGATCTTTCCTCAGGGGGCTTCTAACCCGCCTGAGGGATTTAGAGAAGAATTGCTGAGAAGAGCATATAGCAATTTGATTAAGGCATAAATGTGAAAAGGAGTGGGAGGGAGCCTAGGGGATAGAAGGGAGAAACAGGATTAAAAAGAAAATAAAAGAAGTGAGAAGTAACTGAGCTGTGTAAGGCAAGGTTTGTGGAAGTCAAGACTTTGGAGCTGTTTTGTCTCCTGGTACACATAACACCCTTCAGCAGTGCAAAAAGCTAAAACCAAGGAGGGTCTCAAGGAAGGTGGGAACAGGAAGGATGGAGCTGCATCTTTTTTTTTTCTTTGCTTTTCTCTGCATGGAAAAGCAGAGAAAAGCAGAAAGGCAAGGGGATTTTGAAGAAGGGTTTCAAGCCCTAGTGTGAGCTGTTCACACTGCCTGCTTATGCTTCTCCTCCTTGGACAATGCTTGGGAAATTGTTACCTGATCCCTCCCACCTTGTTTTACAAAGGCAATCTGGGTCAATTAATCCCTGCTTCATTTCTTCTCATTCTGTCTGTATAGTCACTGTAAAGTAAGTGGTAACCAATCTCCATGCCCATGGAGTCAGTCTGTCTTCTTATTTCCTTATTCATTATAGCAGACACCTTAGAAAGGCTGGAAAATATTACCAAAGCCCAGGAGACTCGATTTTCAGAATAAGGAACCAGTATTTCAGCCTCAGAGGCGACGTGAGTCTGGGACACAAGACAGAGATGAGTATGAAAACAGGCCTTTCAGCTGAGGAGCAAGCAGTCCCTGGACATGCTGATGTTTTCTTGGTTTGTCTGCGGTTTCTGTTGTTGGGATTGTGGGATTTGCATTTGTTTCTTATTTTCTCTTCACTTTCTGCTCCCTCACCCCTGCACCCTGAGTTGGCCTGACATTAAAAACTGATGTAAAATGAAGAAGCTGCCTGCTAAGATGGTTTCTTCCCTCTTCATGATCCCTTCTGCCTGCCAATTCTCCCGCTGTGTTATTACAAGTGTACTTCTGTACGCCAACATGCTAGGTGCTGTACAGATTCAAACCAGAAAAGAAAAAAGAAAGGAAGAAACACTGGACAAACAAACAATTTTTTCATGTAGTACTACTGATGCCTGGATTCCCACTGATTTGTGTCTGGTGATTAATGAAGACCTCCGTTTGAAACTTTTCCTGTTCTCAGGACTCTAATTTAAACATATGAACTTTTGCTACCATGGAGCTCTCTGTATCTCTCTCTGGGTGTTTATTTTTGTTTATATCTCAGAAAAATCTCTTAGAACTCTATCACTTGGCCAACAAATTTGACAGTTGTTTGGAGGGGAACACATTGGCACGTACAAATACCGACAATACAATTGCTCAAGCCTAGTTTCCTTTAGGAAGTTGGGGAAGAAGATCCTCCCCGAGAAGAATGAGTCCTCCAAAGAAATTGTTACCTCACAGCCAAAGAAGTTGTAAGACTTTGGTCCTCTTGTGGTCTGAGCTAAGAGACCTGAGTCAATGCAGTGGACAGGCAGGGAAGCTCCGCTGAACAGTCAGACTGCATTGAGATTGAACAGGATCATTGAGCTGAGTTCAATCATCACCAAGAAGCACTGAACTGCTTTTTCTCCTGCGGTTATACTGCTTGACAATTATTGAGGCTTGGATGGCATCTACCCTACATCTCTGCCAGGGTCAGAAGGTTTTGGGTCAGCTTGTTTAGACATGAACTGGAGTAGGGAGGACATTTCACTCCTTTGGATGGACGCCCCAGTTTAGCTTCTTTGTGCTGGTTTGCATTTTGGAGAGGACATACCTAACTGCAGTCTGGTGGTGGTTGTGTCTTTGGAAGTCACACATCAAGAAGTTTTATTCATGAGGGAAAGGTCAGCAGGATGAAAGGAGTTTCAGCTGGGAGCTCAGGCTCTAAAGGTGGATCAGAAAGTTGGACAGATATTCTGCAATGCAGTGTCTTGATGAGCTTGATTCAGTTTCAAGTCTGTTCAGCTTGAGCTGCAGTTCTCCCTTTAGCTGCAAGGCTATCCTTGTAGAGGGAGGATTTTAGTGCCTTT
>VWYI01014478.1:0-18580 GCA_013399455.1 Anthoscopus minutus | reverse complement strand
GGATTTTAGTGCCTTTCAGTGTCTGCTGTCCTGGATAAGGTGCCCCCTCTGAATTCAGTGGCTGAACCAAAGAAGACAAAAATGTTGTAAGGACATAGATGTAGTAGAAGGAGAAGTCAACGACCAAGAAAATGTGCTTTGTGGTAGCTCCACTGAGGAATGTCCCAAAAACATAGGAAAACACTTGTTTTTGTTTTGGTTTTTGGTTGTTTTTTTAATTTTAATTTTAATATTTTAAACTAAATTAATTTTAAATTTAAATGTTAATATCACAATGGAGATGATATTTGGAGTGCAGATCACAAGGCATAGATTTTTGTTTTCCTCCAAGAAGAGACTGGAGAGGGATGTCTAATTGGTCTTGACTATCTCATGTTTTTTCTACACTCGTGGCTGGTTAGCACTTTCTAAAGTAACTGGTTGTCACATAGGGCAGTTTGCTTCAAACAATACAGCACATTTTTTGTATCACAAGAAGACATGTACAAATAACCCATGACAGACTAGTTCCTTCTATTCCACAGCATCACTGCTGACAGTAGCTAATAGCAGATGCCAAGGGAAAAGATTATGAACAGGGTAAATAGGGAGTGTTTTGTTCTCCCACCAGTCTCAAGCTTCAGGACTTCCACAGATGGACATAAGGGCTTTCTATTTAAATAGCTATCAGTACTTTTTTTTCTGGTTGTCCCTTTAAGTTCCTGATTTAGCATAGTTTGAAAATTCTGCAGTGATGAACTGTCTTACGAATATTGCCTCTTATTAAAAAATATCAGGATTTCAAGGCCTCTGGTTGAATCTCACAAGATAAAAATAGACTACACAAATTCTTTCACATATATCTAGCAAGTTAATCACTGATTAATTTCTTCACCAGCCAGGAAACAACAAAATACCAAAAACCTAGAGGATACTAAAGGCATAATTGCATATTTGGGCTTCCTTATGATTTGGCTGCATTCCCACCCTTTTCCCTAATTTATGCTATCAAGGTCATGCTTTGCTTTCTTCTGACATGCTGGGTGGAAAGCCTTTCAGAATGCTTAACATTTTCCTTCCACCTTCTCTTTTGTCAGTCACAAGACTAAGTCCCTTGAGAACAACCTTTCAGGAAACACTTAAAACATTTCTTTTAGGGGGGAAGAGTTAAAGAACACTTTATCACTTATATCACTCTTGGAATAACTCCTAAGTCTTAGAATCAGGCCTGAGCACATGACAAGTTTTGGCAAAATTTTGTTTCAGGTGATGGGCTATTGTAGAGACTCTTTCCTCTTGACACTAAAACTTAACACAATCTGACCTACTTTGATTTCTTTTCTCAATACAGAAACACAGATAGAAGTATTTTCCTTCAGCACCACAAAAAATGACTCAAGGAAGGTCGCCACTCACCATTGCTGAGGAAAAATACATCCCAATACAGACCCAGGCCAAGGAGACTGAAATGTCAACGTGCAGGTATAATTGCAAAGGGCTACAGAACATACAATCTCTTATGAAGATTTCCCAGGGCACCCCCTTCATTTGTCAGTTCCCAAACTTACCTGGAAACCAAGTAAAATACCCGAGGAAGAATCACTTACTAGTAAAGGCTTCCTCAACATTTCCCCTCCCTCCTTCCCATGGCCAGCTCATTTTTATTTAATGTTTTCTGACTTAGCCAATTTGTCTCTATTGTCAATCTGCTGTTTGGCTAATTCATCTATGGAAAATGAAAGGTATCAGATGCTGTTTAACAGAAACTTGAAACCAAGCATAAGTGAAAGGTGAGTATTGTATCTCGTTGCAATTTACAGAGACAAATCCCTCTCCCTTCCTTTCTCTCTTGATCACTCTTGTCTTATTGAGGACTTGCAATTTTAACTATTCATGCTCAAGACCTGCTCAGCTCTTGAAATAGGTAATTTAACAAGGCCTTTCTGGGGCATGAGAAGGGAGAAAGTCAGAGACAACAGGATCTAAGAGAAACAAATTAATTGCAAGTTGTGCTAATATAAGGACAGCCACTCTCTCATTTTTCATGATGGCTTTTGCCAGAAGCACCATGCACTTGACCTTAAACACAAATATATTGACTTGTCCACTGCTAGTTTTTGGCTGTTCCTACCTTATGTCATTTAACATTGCTTGGCAATTGCTAATCCAGTCCAAGTGTGAACCACACATGATGGGCTTCCCTGACCTCTTCTGTGATCCTAGTCAAATGGTTTGATTGGTCCCAAACAATGTGTGGTTCCCACTCTTAATTTTTTAGGGTTCCTGAAAGAGTTCTGTTAATAGAAACTCAGTCCTTGGGATTTCTCAAACACTGACTGGATAGATCTGGGCTGAAAATTGTTCCTTTTTTATTTTTATTAATAGTATTGTGTTTTTGTTTTCTTTTCCCATGGAAAATATTGAGATTTCACCAAACAATGAAAATCTTTGGCCAAGAGCCCTCCATTTCAGTTCAGAAATGCTCCCCCGTGGGAGTTGTAGCTGGTATGCTTTGTGTCCCTCTTGTTCCCTGTGAGCTGACATTCCTGGCTGGCCCACATCTCTCATGGTCCCCTCTCTTGCTGAGACAATACCATGCACCATGGAAGTCATGTCACCATGGTGCTTTGTGAGAAATGCACTTCACACAGCAAGCCCAGTGCTGGAGCAGAATGGGGTCACAAAGCTCTGTGGTGACAGCCTCTAGGAGACACCATCCAAAGATTTCCCAGCTGAATCTCCAGGCCTCCTGCCACACTCTGAAGCCTTGTTGAGAGATTGGTCATAACTTAACATAAAACAACTTTGCTTTTTTTTGAAAGGCAATTTTCCACTGAAAAATATTCTGATGGAAAATTTCAAGCAGCCCCAGAGGATGTTCTTTCCAAAACCCTTTGCATTGTAATTTACCAACTTAATCTCACTTTTGTTAGATTTCTTTTCTGATGCCCCTGCTTAATCTCTGATAACAGAGGGAGAGCTCCCTTTCACACAAGTGGGAGATCAGGGAGAAGCTGAAGACATACATTACTAATGACATATGGAAGAGTTTGTACCTTTTCGAATGGACAGATTTACAAGGTGAGCTCTCATGAGTCCCTAAAGAGAGGAAGATATTTCCCTGTTTTTTCTATGTATTAAAAATGAAACAAAAATCCTTTCAGATCTAAATCCAGCAAATAAAGAGCCTCTCATTTTTTTTAATCTTTCTTTCCAAAGAGTTTTGAACCTCAGTATCCCATTCAAACTGTTTGTTTGTTTCTCTCTTTTTAACTCATTTCAGGCTGGTGAAAGGTGCCTAAATGTCTGAGCTACAGATTTTACTAGAGATATATTTTTGGGGGGCTTTGTTGGGGGGGTTTTTTGGTGTTTTTTTATTTAAGACAGAAGCAAAAGCCCAAAGCTGTAGCTAAAGGCTCCCAGCTGGACTTCTCACATGCTTTCAAAAACTTTACTTTTGCAGCTAACATCTACCTTACTATCTCAGTGAGGCAGTTTGCCTGTTCACCTAGGCTAATAAGACACTCCTCCTTCCTAGACTACAAAGGAGCAGCTTACATTCACTCTCCAGTGTTTCTAAGCAAAGTGGGGCTGAAAGGAGTGACCCAGAGGTTAAAAACAAGGCTTTTAGCAGGGCACTGAATTACGTGGCATTCCACATAATTTTTTTCTTTCTGTTCTTTTTTCTCTTGTTCTTCCCCAAGTCCCGAACTTGCATATATTCTTTTGTCTGAAGTGACACTGTAGCAACTGCTAATTGCCCAGTGGCATCTTTCTTTTTTTCTTTCTTTTTTTCTTTTTTTTTTTTTTTGTGGATATGCTCTAGATCAGCTGCATTTCAGCCTGGAAAGAGGGGTAGGGGGCATGTTTATATACTTGTGGGTAGGAAAATGCAGTAGACAGCATATTCTGTTCCAGGATAGCTGTATAGTTCATCTCCAGATCCCAGGTTCCCCCATTAAAATCTACCCCCTGCCCCAGGGAACGGCCTGGCAAGCTCTCCTGACCCGACAGCACTGGCAGCTGTTTGGCAGCTTCTGAAGTGGATCCAATCTGGTATGAGTTTGCTACACTTTCATTTTGTCTACATCTTCCAAACAAATAACCAAGTCCAGAATCCCAAGCTGTGTTTTGGAATGGAAATGCTTCAATGTCTGGGAATTGCTTCTGCTGCAGGGAAGATATAGAGTGCTGTTAACTGTTTAAAGGTTCAGTGAAGAAGGGAAGGCAGTCACACATTTATGGGCCAAACACTTGCTTTTGGGGCTTCCTAATCAATGTCATGTGGTAAGGGGACCTGGTGAACCTATGGGAGCCTGAAGTTATCCATCTCCCTGAGTTAGTGCCCTCAAAATTCTTAGGCCAGCATTTTTCTGTTAATCTACCATCTTTCCCATAAATCTTCTTTTACTATCAGACCTTTTAATTGGAAACACTATGCCTTTACTGTTCAGCACAGTGCCATTGAATAACTGTGAGTCCCATTCTCCAGCCTTGTGGACAATCAACACAAGTTGAGAGTTATCTTGGCTTTCAGACAGATGTAACTTCTCACATTCAACAGCACTGGAGCTGATGTGAGGAGCAGCAGAAAGGAGAACTCAGCAGGGTTCAAGACCACATTACTTAGTGATGTACACAGATGTCTTTCTGTTCTAGAAATTCCTGTTTAATTAATTTTAAGTTAATTAAAAAACAGCTGATATAAACCCTCACCTGAAGATGGAAAACAGTGGGAGAAATTTCATTGTCAGAAGGCCAGGTTTTCATTTTTGTTTGTGCAGTGCTTGAGAGAAGAAAAACTAGAAGAGAGGAAATTCTTATCCTTCATTCAGAGATCTCTAGAGCTTTGGATTCCCTTTGCAATAACCTAAGAGCATCCATATGATTTGACTTCATCGATTAGTTGGATTATAATGCAATGTATATGTGAATGGACAGTCTCAAAACTTTTTCACGCAAATATGGTTGCCTTATTGTACATCTGGAGCATGGGAAGGAGAAGAGACTGGGCATCCTGCCCTAACCCGTGTAAGAAATCAGCAATAACACCAGGCATGGAATCCCTACACTTGATTTATTCCCACTACAGCTTTTGCAGACACATCCCTTCTCAACAGAACACTTCTTTCTGAAACTCAATTAAAAGAAAGAAGATATAATTATTTTTTTCAACTTCTCTTTAGAATTTCTTCCACCTCCCCATGAGAAATCCTAACTGGACAGTTAAAAAGCAAGTCCATCAAGATTTCTGATTTATTGAATTGCATATATCTTGATAACAGAGCTAATCACTGTTCATTTCATCTCACATTCCTTCCTAATATTACTTCAGAGCAGCAACAGAGGGGATGATCCAAAGTCATATAAATCCCTGAGGAAGTCATGCCAGTTCAGGCTGTTTCTAGCTTTGAACAAAAATTTGCCCAAATACAGAAGGCTGACAGCTCAGCCCAATCCAGCATCTTTACTTTTCCTTACAGACTAAGTTTTTTTCAAATTTCCAGCTGCTCTGACTCAGGTCAATAATTTGCCAAAGGTCAAAAGCTGAGTCAGGATCTTGGAAAACCCACAATACTTCTGGCTCCCAGCTCAGCTTAGACCATACAAGCCCTCTAGGTCAAACCCCTCCTCAATCTCTCCTGTCCCAGAAAAAAAACCTGCTTTCTTCTGGGAAGAGGCAATAACTCTTCCAAGCTCCTAACTGAGCGGGATAGACACAGCTGCACTGGAACACACCTGTACTTCTTCTAGCCAAGTACCTTGCAAGTATCTTGAGAGTGGCTGATGTCAGGTAAATTCAGAAGAAAAAATTATCTTAACCAGCTCATTTGCAAGGCACCTAATCCCTAAGGCATTAGCAGCTTGATTCCCCGTTCATTCACAGCTCACTTCAGAGCACTGCCCTACCCTGAGCTACATGCTACCCCCAGAAATTCCTTCTGATTTAGAGCTGCAACTCTTCTCTGACAACAGCCCTGGCAGGCAGAGGCCTGAGTCACATTCACCTCCTTTTTTGGGTGCCACTCTCCTTGCTTGCAGCTCTGCTCTGGTCACAGCGCAGAGCATCCTGCAGCTCCATCACAATTCTGGCCCAAATTCATCCCAGCTGGTGGTAGGATGGCACTGGCTCACAGCCCAAGGACTGACAGAATTTGGATGCAACACATCTGACATGGTACTGACAACCCCATTTCAATTAATCATGTTAAGTGTTTTCTGCAGCCCATTGTAGAGGTTGTACATTACACTTCAGATGTAATCAGTGGAGTCAGCAGAGACCTGGGTATGAATCACCACATCCAAAAGGAACTGTCTACATTCATGCAGATGAATTGTGTCAGAAAGGGTGCATTTCTCTTCCCTAAATATGGCATTCTCCACATCATGAACAGCCAGCAAAAAGTAAAGAAAGTCCTTTATTGCATCCACCAAACTAAGGGACTGATACATTCTTATTCCCACGCAAAATTGTCTTTTTCCTCTATTTTCATTGCACTCATGTCTTCATGCACCAGAGAAAGGATTTATCTCACGCTGTCTGGGAGACCTCAGTCAAGACCAACCCATTTCTAATCCTCATCTCACAGCTACTGCCCTATTTGTTCACAGAACAATGACCATGTTATCTTAATTTTCTTCACCTAGAAGATTATTCCAGAACCTGTGTAAGCCATCTCAAATGTGGAGGTGGAACCATCCCTCTCAGCAGCAGACTTCCCATTAGACTGTACTTTCCTAGGCACAAATCCTACCTAAGTGACCCAAATTCACTCACAGTTTCTTTGAAACCCTCAGTAGGAGAAGAATAATTTAAAGAAGCCCCAGCCAGGCTCAAAGGGTATGTTATGGTCATGCTTTAGCAAGAGACACCAGGACATCTCAGTAGGAGAAGAATAATTTAAAGAAGCCCCAGCCAGGCTCAAAGGGTATGTTATGGTCATGCTTTAGCAAGAGACACCAGGACATCTCAGTAGGAGAAGAATAATTTAAAGAAGCCCCAGCCAGGCTCAAAGGGTATGTTATGGTCATGCTTTAGCAAGAGACACCAGGACATCAGGAGTGCCTGCTATCATTTGAGTTTGAAACATTTTGATAATAAACCATGACATAAAACAGAGGAAAAAGGAGGAAAAGCAAATAACTCACTCCATATAATTTGTTTGGTTTCTGTTGTGTCAAGCAATTGGAGAATGATTTGTCTTGGACTTGACTGGGGAGATTTTGCATTTTCTACACAAATTCATGCAGCCATCACTCCTTAATGGGCACATTTATACCCTTGACTGACTGTCTGGGAGCTTCGTGTCATCTTTGGGATGGTCATATCAGAGAGTGCTGCCCTTCAGGCAAGGAATTTCATAAAGGAGATCAGAGAACTAGTTAGCTATTTCAGTATGTTCAAAATTATATCTTCCTACTTTGACATGCTGTCCCTACAGAGCTCTCAGAATGTGAGACAAAGTTATCAGGATCTCATTGTCAGGAGAGAATCTTTGTGGGGAAACTGAGGCATGGGTTTAGCTCTACTTCACAGGCTGGTGTCAGAGCTGGGAAGACTCCAGCTCCTCACACGCTTGTGGGTAGCAGTAGTCAGTATTTCCTGAGAGTTTTCTCCATGGCATGCCTCCAAATGGAATCCTCACAGCAAAGTTGGACTCATACCCCAAAATAAGTGCTGATACCCTCAACGGAGTCTGTAATTATTCTCTTTGTTGCCTGGCTGCCCTCTCTCCTGCCTTCCCTCCGGGCCTGGACACCTGTGTTGAACTGTGATTGCCTCCTCATTTATGGCAAACAAATCTGGATTATCCCATTGTATATTTTTAAGGCATTTTGAAAAAATCTGTTTTCTTTTTTCTCTCATTTTTGCCTTGCCGTGTGTTTTTAATTGGATCCACGGCCCTTACTCCCCTGCTTGTTAATGCTTTTCTTTGGGGAAGCACAAGTTTTTAACAGCCCTGGAAATACTCACTCCTCTTGGCCAAGACAAGTCCATTTCTTGGGGATAACCTGTCTCTGACCTACTTTTAAGTTATACAACAAATGTTCTGCTTTCAGCTCAGCCTACTACTGTTCAAATCCATTCAGCCACCATTTGTACACTTGCAGGAGAGCAGAGGAAAGTCACACCTGGCAGCTGCTCTCTTCAGGAAGGCAAGGTGCCTCCCTGGAGGGAGAGCAGCCCCCCATCCACCCCAACAGTACCTGCATTCAGAGATGGCTCTTGCTGGGGCCCAGCTCTCCTTTCATGGCTCCATACAAAGCCTTTCCTGCAGTGCCTCAAGCCCAGAGCCAGGGCACTGGTGTCAGGGATTTTATTCTTTTCAGTTTCTCCATACTGTTTGCTTCGAGGAACATTCCTGTGGTTCCTGCCAGGCTCCTTTCCAGTGGGGGAAAGATTCAGGTGGCTTTGTTCCCTTTGTCTCTGACAAACATTCCTGCTGACACCACGGTGTCACAGGAGGGAGCACTGGCAGGAGGCCATGGCCTCTGCACCCTGGCTATACTTACATGGCACTGGGCATAGAGCAGCAGAGGAAGGACTAATTCACATGGCTTTCACTGGGAGAGCCAGCAAACACATTTTCCACTGATGACTGTATGCTAATTAGCAACACTGCCCAGCCCAGAGGTAGAGGATGCTTTGACTCATTTACAATGGTAGTGATTAACTGAATTTCCCATCTATCTTCCGGCTGGAGCTTCAGGATTTTTCCTTCATCTCAGATTCCAGTGGTGCAGGATATATTTAGCGGCTCTGTCCATGCTGCTCTCCAAGACAGGGTTGCTGCAGAAACACACACAACACCTTCTACCTCACATCCCTCCTCAGGAAAAAGGACAGACATGCTCAGCAAGTCCCCTTTAGGCAGCTTAATGTTCTCACAATGAGACTGGAAAGGCAAATTTCTGCCCCATATCCCCTAGTACCAAGATGGTCTTGGTTTGTGGACCTATGATGTCTTTGCCTTTTGCAGCTGGGCAACAGAGGTCTAAGCTGGACATCTTTGAAGTTTCAAGATGGTCTCATTCAAACTTCTGAACTAAGCCACTGCCACAATACAGTGATTTAAGGCACAGTGGGAGATAGCAAACAAGGGAAGGGAAAAAACCACCACAGGTTATACATGTGATCAGTAGCCTCAGGAGCTTTCCATCCATTGCAACCAGATCTGCATGAAGCACTTCCAGGCCTCCATAGCACTGCCTTGCCTGTCAGATCAAGAAAAAGTGGTTGCTATGACACCACAAACCATATTTCTCAGGCTGAGATGTGCAAGAATTTCAAACAGATGTGGCAGTGCAAACAAGAAGCTCCCTTGGGAGCCTGCCAGGAGGCTCAGACAATGCAACAGCATCCGCACATGGTTAGAAGCCACGCTGAGCCAGCCCAGCAATAATGGCCCGTGCATGTACTTTCTGGCCTGCCTTGCAGCTGAGCCCAAAGCAACTCAGCAAACAGTGGGACTGGAAAGCTTTGAAAGAAAACTGCTGAGCAGGGAACTCTGCTGAAATAGCACCTGCCTTTTTTTTCCCTTCTTTTTTTTTTTTTAATCTGCTTTCTTTTCTTTCTCTCTCTAATTTTTCTGTTTTTTTTTTCTTTGTCTTTTCTTTTTTTCTTTAAGGACCACATTTATAGCTTTTTTGCTGCTTGGAAAGGCTAACCCCAGGCCTCTTTGGCATTTGCTCTTGGCCTGATCCTTCACATGAAGATCCTCTGTAAACAGGCTAATGTTGGTTTCATTTCCACTCTGAAAGCAAGAAGGGATCCTTCTGTTTCACTAATGCTTTCTTCTCCAGTTGTAACAGAGAGCGCTGGAGTGGGGCAGGAGCAGGGATTTGGCTGGAAACACCACTGGCCAGACTGGAGAGGTTCTGCAAACAGGTTGACTTTGTCAAACCATTTGCCTGAAAGCAAGGTTTCCCAGGGAAATGTGCCAGCTCATCTTTCACGTCGAAAGGTCAGAAACCCAATTCCAGCAGATTTGGACATTTTGAGGTTTCACTCAGAAGCAGAATGAATTATTTTTATTAGAAGTGGGTTTTTCAAAGAGAGAGAATATCTCTCCTTAGACTAACTAGGAGATTAAGAAAAACAAATCCACTTTGGGGCTCAGTGGCCTTTCTTGGGGTCTGAAATGAGAGTGCACCATTTTCAGCTGCACACTGGTGGGAAACACTTGTTCTTCACTTACCATCTCCATGTTAGATGTTTAGGCAATTTGAGGAAAGAGCGATCAGCCTCTGGGGGACAAGGGGAAGAGATACTAAGGAAGAGAGAGGGACCAAGGTAATAGTGTGAGACAAAGAGAGGTACAGGTAGATAAAAATGTGTGTCTCTGTCAAATCCATAGTTTTTCGCTCCAGTTTTAGTATCCCTTTTTTAAAATAATTTTAAAAAATTTTTTTAATTATTCTTTTGATCTGCTACAGTTCTAGAACATTACTGGGTGTGGAAATCATAATCTCCACTGGGATTACAAAACAAGAAGTTTGCTGCTCTGGGAGAAGGTAGGAAAATGCTGGCATAAGAACAGATAGTACAGAATATTTTTTTCTTCTTTTTTTAAAGGGAAAGGGAAGCCTGTATGGACCCCACAAGAGGTGTTAAAGCAACTAGAGCTACCCTCAGTTCTATCCAAGCAGCAGTTTGCTATTGGTCATTGTGCTAAATTGAATTAGGTGGTACATGGATATATCTTGACCCTAAATCTTCTCCATTCCCAGCCCTTGTATTACTTTCTGTGGGAATTTGGTGTCAGGGCAAAGATGAATTTAGCTCTGTTGTAACATCATTTCAACAATTTATGTCATAAAGTGAAAAAGAACTGTTCACTTGGATGGTTTAGTTCTGCTGCTGATGGTGCACAGAGGAAAAGAGCATTTGTGTTTGAACAGAGTGGGAGATAATACCTGGCAAGAACAGGAAAAAAAACCCTCTTTTCTCTTTTGTTTGGGTCCCCAGGCAATTCTGGACACTGAGCTCCCTCCTGAATTCTAAGGAGTAGACAGGGTAATGCAGTCACCAGATCTCTGATTATTTTATTGAGAGAGAACTCATGAGAACAATCCATGGATTACAGACCTGGTTTTGGCATTTTTGCAGGTGTGTGGGCAGCTGAGGACAGAACAAAGGAGGAAGGAAGAGTGCATGGTTGTGGGAGACCAGATCTCAAGGAGTAGGGTCAGTCTGGGGAATCTCGAAGGAGCTGCTTGAAATTTTTTATATTATATACACTTCCCATGAGAAGTTCTTTTGACATTGAATGATGAGGATGTCAGAAGCAGGGAAGAGGATGATTCACTGAAGCTGGTGCCTATTTAACACCAAGGTCTATAGGGTAGCCTTCTCAGCTAGTGCTTTAATGAGCTCATTAATTGAAATTAGGAGGTCCCAGCCACAGAATGGTTAGCACTGTAACTTCTTCATATTCTTACCCCAGGCAATTTGCCACTGACCACGGAAGAGCCTGCTCAGCTGGGTGGACATTTGACAAAATGCTTGGGAACTCACTGGCTTGCCACCAACACAGGCAAGTGGAGAAGCAAAATGACTGTCAGTGGGTTATACTCAGCCAAGGGGACGCTTATCTTCAGTGTTCTTTCAGAAACAAGTTCATCAAAATGAGAGCTAAAACCCTGGAGAAACTCAAGCTGGGCTCCTCCACTGCTGTGTGACCCCGATGAGCCCGCAGCAGAGATTTCACTACTGAGAACAGGAGACAGTGAGTGACAGGTCTCACAAAGAGCAGTTTGAAATTCTCTCCAAGGGAATAAATATCATGTTTACCAGAGCTGTCAGCACCCAGTGCCCAGCTTTGCACACCTGCAGATGACTTCCTCCTGAATTTGATTCTCATCCCTCTCTCTTTCTTTAGATGAGCAAGGTAGGAAGGGTGTAATCTATTGTATCTATTTATGTATTTATCTATTTATTTGGCTTACTGCACATAAATCAATTCCTCCTTTGTCATCCTGGCAGGGTTTCAGTTAGGGAGCAGGAGGATGCGTGGGAGCGGAGGCTCCTGAATGGTTGCACACAACTCCCTGACTCTTTACTGGCACAGAAAAATGGTTTCCCAGCCTGGGTTTCCATATTGCTCTGCTGGAAGAAACAGAGCCAGGCATGCTCTCTCTAGGCCTGATCTTATCTTAAATCGCTCCCATCGCTGAATTGCGTAGATATGGGATGGCTGTGGAGAGCTCTACTTTGGCAGCCTTCAGCAAGATGTATGGGAGCTCTGATTTTCACATACCCTGCAGCACCTTTTGTCTCCTTCACATCTTTTTTCCTTCCTTTGATCCAAGAGAGACAGAGCTTCTTCCTTTATTCCCTTGCTAGGTTTCAGGCCCTGAAGGATTTATGATCATTGAATCATGATCATACAGAATTTGATTCAAAGTCAGAGAACTCTTCTTCTGTCTGCCCTCCTCAAGAAATAAGTTGCCAACCTGAACCTGACCCAGGAGAGGAAAAATGACACAATCAGTATCAGGGCAAGAATTTGAAATTGCCTGCCAGGGAAAAAGAAAAGTTGTGTGAGAATAACATATTGGCATCTAAACCCAACAGGCAATTATCCACTGGTGGTACTCATGGTGGACCAGAGCCAGAGTGTGGACTCAGACCTGGATCAGAACTCATCTTTTCCTTCACTAAAGTGATATATCTTTATTATTCTATATCTGGCCCCCCACTAGCAGTGGGCCTGTGTCAATTTTGCAGTAGTGTTCAACCTGGGAAACCTTCATCTAGAGCCATATACTTCTTTCTTTGAGATCAAGAAATTAGGATGTGTCAGTCAAGAATGGATTTACCCTACTCTCTTCTGTCTCTCCATGTCAGGAGGCAGGTGCCAGAAGCATCACTCAGGAAAGCCACTGATCTGGGAGAGACACAAGATGGAAAAAAGCTGCCAGAGATACATGTTCTTTGTATGTGTGCTCCTTTTGTGATTCCCTTAATACAGACTTTTTCTGTTCCTTCAGCAGTTTTCCTGCTGCCTCTGCCTGCCATCCTCACACTCAAGCCTCATCACTGAGCCATTGGCCTGGTGACCTAGGGAAGTTCCATGGGGCACACACCAGCAGGGCTTTCTGATTAGCTGGAGGGAGCACGGCAGGATTTTCCCCACATGCTTTTATACAGGGCTTTAGAGCAGCCAAGGAGCAGAGCAGAGCTGCAGCATTCAGCAAGGCAGTGCTGGCTCAGCCAGGCAATCTCTGGTCATTTCTGAATAAGGGTCTTGTGGCCTAGCTGAGGCAATGACAGGTTTCAGCCATGATCCTGCCCCTTCCTAGCAAACCTACCTTCTGAATAGCAAATTGGCAGATACGCCAGGTTGGCTGGACCCCAGGCCTTCCTGGATCCCTTCCCTGACTTCTCATCATGCGTGTTTTAAATTACTGTTTAAATCAAAGATGTCAGTGATTCAGGCCAAAGGGCTTTGCTGAGAGGTAATCTCATACTTTTTTTCTGGCATCCTTCCTTGTGCTGATCCCAGCACTGTAGGCTTGGGGATCATGAGGGGGCTGGAGGGGCTGCCTTTCCATGCTGCACAGAGCACACAGCCCATTTCTTTGGAGGACCAAAACATTTTTCTAACACTTCTTGCTATAGGAAGGACATGAGACAAACATTACATGCCAGATATTTCCTGGGTTTTGACAAGTAGCAAGTTGTAGCTTTTAAGCTTGATCGCATGTTTGTTTGTTTGTTTGTTTGTTTGCTCTTTTCTTCCATAAGAGTTCCAGGAACTTGGGTTCAGGGTGAGTGTATGCAAATGTGTGGGAGCTGTATGAACTAAGAGCAAATTTAGTTTTGCAGTAGGCTTCAGTAACTCACCTGTTCTGTTGTTCCTCTCCCTGAAAATGAGGTCACCTCCTGGTGCCGTGGCTGCACCCATGCCCCACCAGCAGCCTCAGTGTGAGCTGAAGGATACTTTCAAACTTACTGCAGACTAGAAGGAGCCTTTCAGAGCACTGCCCAGCTCCTCTAAACTTAGACTGTAGGACCTCAAAATTAGGGAGAAGGAATCTAGTATCTGCTGCCAAACTGCAGGAGAGGGAAACTCCCTTCTATGCATAGTGGATATTAATGTTTACTCCCTCCCCTGTGACAGCATATCCCACTTAGGGACACTACCTATACCATTGGTATATCTGAATGCAGAGGAATGGCCTCTCCTGTTATAGCCTCTCCTGTTCTGGAAGGTATTTCAGTAATTATCTGCAGTACTGAATTCCCTAGGCTGGACAGAAAGGGAAACCTATTTCCTTCTCTGTCACCTTTAATTGCATTGCACCTCCCCTTCATTTCTCATCCACAGCAATGCTAACAGCATGCCTCTGGTGGGATGCCTGGCATAGTGGGTTGGTATTTCACTCTGCTCCAGGTTCAAGCAGGGGCTAGCTGAGTATGATTTGGGGGAAGGGAGTGTTAATCAAGCTGTGCATTTGCCTTTAGTTTATGGATTAATTTGAAGTGTATAAATCAATATTGCTCTGGCACAGTTCTGCCTCATCTTAAGGTTTGCCCAAGAAGTTTTTCATCAGGGCTTATTTCTGCTTTACCCTCTTCTTGAGTTCCTCCTCTTCTCTCTGCCTTATTGCATGACTCTCTATCTCAGCCTCTTCAGTTCTGCTGGAATTTTGTGAGACTTAAGAGTCTTTTTTACAAAAGCCCAGTAAAATATGACCATTGCTTTATAAAGTGCACATATGTGAAAAAGTCAAAGCTGTAAATGCATGTTCATCTGAAAAAACTCAGCACACAGACCAATACCCTCAGGCATGAGTGAAGCTCCTGAAGCTAGTCTGAGGGGCACAAGCCACTTTTATTTCCACCCCTGGCAAAGTCTTCAATCTCAGCATCTCAGTAGCAGGCAATGTTTCTCCCAACCCCCAACTTGGCTATAACACAGCACTCTTACTCTCCAGATTTCTATCCTCACCAGTCCCTGCCAGGGATTTGTGTCCAGATCAATCTTTTCCTGCACTTTTTTTTTCTGTCCTAAGGCCTGAACAGCTGCAACTCATTCTGAGAAGCAGAAAAGTCCCCAGTGGGTGGGAAGGATGTCTCCTCATTGTGATCTAACCTACTGTTGTCTTTAGACACCTGATTGCTTCTCTTCTACTTTCTAAATGCTGAATCCCAATAGATCTAGCCCTGTACTGCCAGTCATGTCCTGTTCTTGCACTGTTTCCAGACTGTACAACACTGACTTAAAATTTATAATCCAGCATTTAAAAAAAAAAAAATTTAAAAAATAGATGTGTCAGTATAGGTCTCGGTTTGTTAATATTTTTTCTAATAAAAAAATAATATAAATATTGTCAAGCACTCCCCTCATATCTGTTTTCAGTGGTCAGCCTATACTTTCTGTGGCCTCCTAGGAACTTTCATGCCAATATTCTGGTTAATATCAACACCTCACTGCTTCTATGAGATTTCTGTGGGTAGATACTGTCCAAGGTTTCTTGCAAGTCTGATTTTCAATGACATCTACTCAGACATGCATCTGGGACATAAGCAATATTAAAAAACAATCTAGGATTCTGTCTTTCAGCTAGAAGTGTAATGGGAGGGGACTTTTATGCCACAGGGATATCTGCCTTTCCTGAATTTCTAAATCAGTTACTCCCATCAAAAATTAAATCACAGCCACCCCCACTCTCCAACAAAGATTTAGTAACAAAGAACTGTTAGACAGATGTAGTAATAGGACAAATCCTATTACTAAGGATTTATCTGTGTACCAAAACAGGCATTACCCATTATTCTCTGGAATCTATTAAAATTAAGCACTAGATCCAACTTGACATAATTTATGAAAATTTCAAGTTTGGAGCCAGAGAGCTAAGAAAAGCTACAGCACAAAACCCAAACACCTCTCAGTTTGAGAGAAGGCTGGAAAGAGGTAGAAACCCACCATCACACATGATTTTTAATCAATTTTTCCTAGGTAAGGACATTGTCTCCTTTGTGAAGTAGACTCTGATTGACATGGGAAGACAATTCAAGTTTATGCAATATTTTTCTTATTTAGTCTACAGTATTTCTGAGATTAGGTTGTTGGTACTTTCTTCTTTCAAGAGCTAAGGTATCCATGCACAGACCTCCTAACACTAACATGGACAAAGAAAGAACCTGGTTTCAGTTTTATGCTCAGAAGAAAGGCAGAATACTAAACAAATTCAAAGATGGTGAAAAAATATTGCTTTTTACATCTGACACCTGATTGAAGCACACCAGGAGGATTTTGTTCCTTTACCAGGTCTTTTTTCCTATCAATGTTTCTCAGTTTCTTGGAATGGGCAATTCTAATATTTGAGAGCAGTACAGACTCCTCATTTAGTTCTTTTCATCTCTACTGAGTTGGCCATTTAGTGCCAATGGGCACTCCATTTCTGCTCCCCTGGGATATCCATTCTCCAAGAGAAAACCATGGAGTCCCTGAACAGGGTAGATATTTATTTCTGGAGTTCACAGCAATTCAGTCAGCTGTACTATGAACTCTGTCTGGGAGGAGACCCCTGGAGAAATGTCCATTGATACATGGAGAGTATCAATATCTACAGCTTCTGCCTGAGACCCTTTTTCCTGGATGACCAGGTACCTCCAGCTCCTCATGCCATCAGTCTTTGCACCCTTTTCACACCTCTTTCCCTAATGAAAGAAGCAAACTAATGATATTATAACTAAAGAAACCAGAGATATAATTAATGTAAGAGTGGAAGTTAAATCTATATGAGGCAGGAGCAACTTCATGTAATGAAGGTCTAAGGGATGATCAGCTCCACAGTCCAGAGGTGACCTCAGAGCTTCTGCAACAACTCTCCTCCAAAATAACAGACTTGAAAACTACACTGTATTAGTAGGGGTTAGTGCCTATTTTAAGGTTCTTCCTCTCCCTTCAAAAACACAAACAACCCATACCTTCATAACTTGATGAGTTGAGTTTGTGGAAGAGAAGTTAGGGTTTTATTTTATCCCACCTCTGTTTGAAGGGTTCAGCTATGGGCTAACCTCCATGCCCTGTAACATTTCAGAGCAATCAGGGAAGACAGACAGATGGAAACACCGGGGGATGGAGGGAAGCTGATTTATATGCAGCTGAAACACAGCCGTGGGGCTGCTGCCAAGCCATATAGATGTGGTGGCAACACAAACAGAGACACGCAGAACAGCCTGTGCAAATATAAACACTGCCACACGTGATGAGGGTTCACTAAGTTCATGCAAACACCAGGGAAGGAAAAGAAAGAAGATACTTAACTGGGGAGGCAAGTGTAAAGATTATGTCAGGCACAGGAGCTCTGTTAAACAAGAAAACAGAAAGTGCCTCTTTTCTTGTTCTAAAGAAAATCACACTTAGATAACAGGCATTTGCAACAGATTTAAAGAACACAGGATGTCTTCTTGTGTCATCAGGAGATATTCTTAATACTTTTGTCAATAACAATTGTCATCAGTGATCAGTTTTCCTCTCCTGTCTAGATCTGGTGGCTGCTAGTGCTTTAAATCATATGTCTCAGATGGATCTTTATGTTAGTTACTCTGTCACTTCAGGATTGTTTCCAAATGTTGGAGGCTCATTACCAAAAGCTGGCCTGGCACTTTCAGTGCCACTCCAGTGAACTGGCATTTCTTCTCTAGCTTTCCCACGTGAATCTACACCAAGCTTAGCAAAGAGTAGAAGTCGTCATTCTGCTACAAGGGGCCTGCATGGAACAAATTTGTGGAGCTGAGTAGAGTCCCTAGAGGTCATGAATTGCAGGGTAGAAACCACTAAAATAATTACTGCTGAGTGCTACCCTAGGACAGAAGGGACATGTAAACCAAATACTCAGCCATAGCTGAGGACGTCTCCTACGCCACAAAGTCCTCCTGGCCACACATGTAATAAAAAACCATATTCTTGCTTTGGGGTATCTTTGCAGAGATGCCAGTGCAGCATTTTTTAGCAGCACCAAACTACAGAAAATATTGTATTCCAGATAATCTTTTTCCAAGACAGTATGCCTTTCTTTCACAGAAAAAGCAATTCCAGCACTTCTTCTACTGCACATACCTCCTCTTTTCATATCCCAATGTCCCTCCAACACCTGCCTCTTTGCTGCCATCCTTTGGCAGCCTCCAGGCAGAAAAAGGCCAGAAAGTCACTGACTGCCATCCGTGAAACCTTCAAATATCCCCATCAAAAGCTAAACACTCAACAAACAAAGCTGTGGTGTCTTACCAAGGGCCCAAAGGGACACCGCAATTTCCTCTGGGCTGAGAGATTAGATGGTTAGAGTGCAGGACTGCTAGCCAGAAGGCTCCCATCCAAGCCCAGCCACTGACTCAAAGTCCACAACCACCTACAGGCCTTTGCCAAATACAGCTGTAAGCAGGAAAGTTATATCCATGAGACTGATGAGACACAGTGTCCTCTTGTTTACTGCTGTCCATAATATTGACCTGAACAGACCACATTGGTTAGTTGAAACTGGTTGAGATACAACAAGGGGCCTTCCCATCATACTCATAGCTACAGAGACACTCTTGGCTGTTGGCACCTTCTGTTCACCCACAGAAGTCAGCTCCAAGGATGCT
>VWYI01014476.1:3340-33445 GCA_013399455.1 Anthoscopus minutus | reverse complement strand
AACAAATTTTCCAGATAGAAACTCATCAATTTTCTACTGAAGGCCAAGAATGGACTTTTTAAAAGCAGATTTTTCCTATTTTTTTGCATTTCCAATTTATCTTCCAGTAGGAAAAACAGTGTCTTTTTATTAAAAACAAAAACAAGAACAAAACAACAACAAAAAAACCCAAACAAACAAAAAAAACCCTGTAGAAAACCAAATCAGCACTAGATAACAGACAGAGCTCATAAGGAATTTAGAAGTAAGATTTTCTTCAACAGTCAATAAAATCTTGTTTCTTTGAATTATTATGTATTATCAGATTCTACATATTTTCTCAGGGAAAGAAAAAGTGTAAAAATAAACTGACATTATAGGGGAGAATTTAAGTACTGGTCTTCTTCATGTGAAGTCACTGTTTTCAGAAATCGTATTATTTCATGAAACACACTTGGGTGTTTATTATTGTGCCTCACATCAGAGCTTTGAATCTGGCCTTTTTGGCAGGCTCAGGTACAAAGATGCCCAGACTGAGGTCCCAAATGAAAATGCCTACAAATCACACTAGTTATTCTCTAAATACCAATGTTTTGTAAGCCTTGGCTGGTTATACCTCCAAGGGTTAAATATAGCCTGTAAAAGCACTGTCCTCTGAAATTTACCTTTGAAGCATTGCCCAATTGTACTTTGCTCCATCTCTTCACCTTTTCAGCATTTAATGCCTTCCAAATTACTGTATGTGCTTGTGTCCAGAGTATCTTGCTCATATGGCTACTGATTAACCTATGAGTACACTTAAAAGATTATCCTGAGACCAGATACCTTCAAGGCCCTTGTGGCTTATATTAACAGAATGTGGTTTGCCTTTGAATATGACAATCCAGCTGTGGTTGATTATGCAGCTCTGAGCACATTGTTTTTAATTTCTGGAAGTGTATGAAAAATACTTTATTGTCCACTATATATATAGATTTCACATATTACAGCAACTATTAGTGGAACTAACGTCTGTTATTTTTAAGAAAAAATAACTGCTTTTTAGATTTGTAGACAGCCTAGATCTCCATTAAGAAAAGAAAATCAAATGTTTAAATTTTAAGATCAAAACCTGCGCATTACAGATGGAGCATGTACAATCCTTTACTTTAAAAAATGTTCTTTAAATTTTTACTTATGTCCATTCATTCTGAATTTGAAAGCATTATATTGTTTTGCAGCTTGGTGTACATCTATTAATTAGTGGTTTTAAAATCCCCAAAGACACCATCAAATATAATAACATAAAAAAAAAATCACTCTTAAATTCAAAAAATTGTAGTAAATTGCCATAAATAAGTTGAAGAATAACATAGCTGTTTGATAAGTAGTTCAAGAGACTGTTTACAAAGTAACAAGCAGAATAACAACATTGTGATCATGAGTCCCCTCCCCATTATCCTATTTATTCATATTTTGTGAAGTGGTAACCCCATGGCTACTGGTCTGCTAAACTTCAGTTTGAACAGAACATCTGTCTCTCCCACATTACCTCCTGGCTGGCAGCTGAGGTTCCTTCACAGTGTGCTGGGGAAAGTGGCAAGGGAGACAGCTGTGCATTCCTTGGTTTGCTTCTGCTGTTTAATACCCTTCTTGATCATGTTTTCTGCACGGTCAGCCTCAAAGCAGACCTCATGCAGCCTGATGTGTATCTCTCTGTGTCTTCCAGCTGCTAGGCATCTGACACTTAAGTGTAGTGTCTCCCCTGTATGGCTGCTTAGTGAACAGAGTCAGAATGAATTATTGTCCACAGTCAGACTGTGTGGACTCACATTTTCTGTGTTGCTACCTTTTCCAATCAGCTGTGCTTCTGTAAAGGCAGCATAAAATATTGTTACCATTTGCAAGATGAGGTACTAGCATGGGGGCTGCACACTAAGATGTCCTAATGATACGTATGTAATGTCATATTACAGTAGAACCAACATGTCACCAAACTGAAGAGTGTGTGGAAAACAGAATTCGCATTTAAACATAAAGATTTGTATTAGACATTAGTTTTTTTAAAAGGACTAAAGGCCTTATCGCTCAGTTAAGCTCCTAAGAAATAACTGCTAACACTGTCAAGGCACTGTCATTGAAAGCTAACCAGGGCTAGTGGATCATCAATCATGCAAGTTAAGAGCTAACTACACCAGAGATTTGCAGCATCAAGGGTTTTGTGCAAAAGGCTATGAAAGTAAATGAATAATCATAGTATCAGATGGTTTAGACTGGAAAGTATTTTCAAAGATTATTTAGTCCAACCCCTTGCCATGGATCTTTGATCTGTAATCTGTAGGAAGGGACTCTTGTCTTCTGAAGCCAAGACATTTTAGAAGTACAAAAATGCTATGATATGTCACCAAAACGCTACCGTTCAGATATGTGAGTGTGTGTATGTGTGCTTGGGTGAATGCTGGGGGAATTTGAAAATAGAAAACATAGTAACTTTTTATTTAGCCCTGAATTCAGAGTTTTCAGTTCAGGATTCCTACAGTAAATATGCTTTACCTATGCCAAGTACGCCAGCAAGTTAGTAATGAATGTTAAGAATAAATTAAATTTACACTTCCCTATGGGATAAACTACACTTGTAATGAGATGTCCCAAAGAAACACTATTACTTACTTGAAATGTTCAGGAGTGGAGGAATGGAACCAGCTGGGATGTACAGTGGGCCATGGGAAACATCTTAATAAGTTAAAGCAAGAAGAGTTGACCCATGGGAGTTTTTATGTAAATTAATTTATTCCTTATAAGGTTGTGTTTCTAATTTCTGTTTCTGATTGGCTAGTTATGGTTTCCATACTTGATTATGTTCTCAGCTTGCATTTATGATTGGACCCTGTCCCTCAAGCTTACCCTCTATGTTGTGTTTACCCCATTGTTTGGTCTTTGAGCATCACTCCATACTGCATATGGCTTTTACCCACTTTGTAACTTTCACTCAGCTATTAAAGTCCTTATTTTCTGGGTTACCCTCACAGAATCCAGCCCTTTTATTTCTCTTGCTATAACCTCTGGCTGGTCTGGTACCAGAGTTGCACAGATGCACATATAATTTTGAAATATTAAAAAAAGGCAGGCCGTAAAGCGGTATACCTGAGGTTTAATTGGCTTACTTTAAAATGAAGTCCATTCTGCTGAAAATTAATATTTTTAAATCTAAGACCTCAAAATGTGATACCTTGTTTTAATGATGACATATGTTTCCATTTACATATGAAAAATTTAAATATCTAAAATTCTGCAAAAAATACTCTTGAAGCAGAATTATTGTAATGTCATAGAAAATAACATATTCAATGTAAGTCATTGCTACTCTTGTGGAAATGCATGTTTACTTTCAAAGATAATACTGTTTAACATAGTTTAAAAATAATAATTTAAGTATTAATTAAAAATCTCCATTACAAAGCCATCATGAAATAAGCAAGCAATCTTTACCTCCCTTTTATCTCAGGTACTTAGAAACCGGAAAGAACACTGAAGGGAAGAGAACTGATTTCTGTTTTCCTTCATAGGACTAGAGGTACCAATGGGACTGATTTTGTCAAATGTAATTTTGTTTCAATGGATTTTACGCCTTTTATCAACACTGCCTGCGCAACCCAGATTTTCCAGTTTATAAGTCTTGCAGACAATTTTTCCATGGGTTGAATATTTATTACTTAATATTCTCTTCTTCCCAGACAATAGTAAGAGACACCAAGAGAGTCAATCCTTTAAAACCAGCAATTAAACCATATAGAGGAAACCAGCAATTAAACCATATAATGGTAGGCTAACAAGAGATAGCAACTGTGGAAAAAAATGAAAGCATCACCTCCGTCATACTTACTTGCTTTCTTGCAAACAAAGATGAGAGACTTCAATGCAACAAGTACTGCTATGTGCATGCTTACAGGCTTGAAAGATAGAAGACAATTTTTCATCAAATTTTTGTTCGATGCCTGCTTTCTTTATGGATGGAAAGTTGCAAATATCTGATTACTGAACTGATTTTGTTAGGCTACACAACAAAGTTCATATGCCCTCCCACCAAGGAGCACAGGGTGACAATAGTAGGAGGGGCACTCCCCAGATAACATCCTGGCTGCACCTGCCCATCAAAGGCCCATAGCACAAGCCCTGAGCAGCCCAGAGGCAGGATGGCAGGCAGGAACTCAAGACAAGGCTTCCAGAGGAACAAACCACCTTGCCATGGCCCTCCCAGGGCTGTCACAGGACCTGTCTCACTCCTGTTTGTATCCAGCAGGAAATCCATCACTAGTATGGACCTAGTGGGTGCACCTCCAGGCCATGCTTCTCACTCTCTCTTACAGACTGGTGTCACTGAAGGAATTTTGGCTGTTATGACCATAGGACAGTTTCTGTGGCACCAGGCCTGCTGCAGACAGGTGAGATTCATCTGTTTAAAAGGGGGGCAATAGGATTGTAACCCATGAGCTGGCAGGCTCAGATGGGGAAAGGGACTAGATCAAGCTAGCTAACAGGAGCCTGGGGTGCCACACCAGTGTTGGGGGTGATGTAGACAGCCCAGCTGAAGTGCATCTGCACTGATGCACCCAGCATGGGTAACAACAATGGAAAGCATTGGCAGTAGGAAGCTGTGATGTAGTTATCACCATGGAAATGTGGGGGGATGACTGGAGTGCTGCAGTGGGTGGCTACAAGCTCTGCAGAAGGGACAGGTGAGGAAGGAGAGGCTGTGGGTGGCTCTGTACACTGGGGAGGGTTTTGGCTGTACAGAGCTCAGGGACAGAGGGGATAAGGCTGAGTGCCTGTGGGTGACAGTCAGAGGGATGGCCAACAAGGCAGAGCTCCTGCTGGGAGTTTGTTACAAACCACCCAGCCAGGATGGAGGAAATATTCCATCAGTGGATGTTTCATCATCACTAGCCCTTGTTCTTGTGGGAGACTTTTAACTTGCCAAATGTCTGCTGGAAACTCAGCAGTGGAGAGGAGACAGTCTGGGAGGGTCGTGGAGAGTGTGGAAGGTAACTTCCAGACACAGCTGGTAGGGGAGCCCACCAGGGCATGCCCTGCCAGACCTGCTGCTCCCAAACAGAGAATGTGGTGGTCAGAGGCCATCTTGGGCACCCTGGCCACGGAATCAGTCACAGAGTTTTTGATTCTTGGAGAAGTAAGGAACCAGCAAAATACTTGAACCTTGGACTTCCAGAGGGTGGACCTTGGCCTGTTTGAGACAGTGGTTCAGAGGGAACCCTGGGAAACAGCATTTAATAACAAAGGGGTCCAGGAAGGCTGGACATAATTTAGGAAGGAAATCTTAAAGGTGCAGAAGCAGGCCATTCCTACGTGCCAATAGATGAGCTAGCAGGGAAGAAGACCAGGCTGGCTGAACAGGGAGTTTTAACAGTATCTCAGGGGAAAAAGAGCTCTGCATGAAGAAGCAGACAGCTAAGGGAGAGCACAAGGATGGGTTTTAGGTCATGTAGAGAAAATTAGAAAGAAAAAACCTGAGCTAGAACTTAATCTGGCCACTGCTGTGGAAAATTGTTGTTTTTGTGGGTCTTGGGTCTCAAAGAGACAAGAGCAGCGGTTGGCTGCTGTAAAGTTTTCTGTTGTATGAATACATTAGTCTCAAAGGCTAAGAGTTCAGAGTATTAAAGCCTGTGCTAAAAGCTTTCTGGCATAAAGTCCTGATATTCCTAGCAGAAGCAGCAGTAGCAGCAGCAGCAACAGCAGAAACAGCAGCTTCTAGCTTCCTTGTATGTGATAATATTTCACCCCAATACAGGGGATTTTATTCATAAATCATCCAATCAGCTAAAAACATGATTCTAAAACATTCTTTCTACACCAATCTAAGCTTAATTCTAATGTACAAAAGTAGTGTCTGTTCTTAACCAAAATCTATGTATATAATTTTATGTTTATGCAAATAGCTCTATCTGTTCTATCTAAAGTGCAAGTAATATTTTCGTTATGTCGAGAGCAAAGTTAATTTATAAAAGGTAACACTACTGAACTTTAGGCTTTAGGGCTTTTTACTAGCTAACACAGTCTCTTAAGGCACTTAGGATATATTTCTATTTACTTAAAGTTAAAACTTACACTCATTACAGACAGACACTTCATACCTGTGGCTTAATATATTTTGATTTCTCTAAAGGCTTTAGTTCAATCTCTACATTTTTTCCTCACTCTGAGGGACTCAGAGAGACTTCTACTTCATGCATTCCAACAAAAAACAATAAAAATTGTGTTTATATATACATTAACAACAAAAGGAGTGCCAAAGAAAACACCATCCTTTATTGGACCCAGGGTGGAACATTGTAACCAAGCATAAGGAAGAGGCCTAGATGCCTTCTTGGCCTCTATCTTTAGCAGCAATCTCCAGGGCAACCTGCCCTCTGAGCTGGCCAACAGGGGCAGGGAGCAGGACAGACCCCATGCAATCCAGAAGGAAATCATTAGTGATCTGCTTGTGGCACTTAGAACTGGATGGATGGGATGAATGGGACTGGATGGATTCCTCCATGGGAATCGAGGGACCTGGCAGAAGAGCTCACCAAGCCACCTCACTAAGAGAGGCTGAGGGAGCTGGGGTGTTTATCTTGGACAAAAGGAGGCTCAAGGGAAACTTTTGCACTCTTTAAAAACTACTTGAAAGGAGACTGTAGCCAGGTAGGAATCAGTCTCTTGTAATCAACTAGATACTGCACAAGAGGTCATAGCCTCAAGCTGCACAAGAAGAATTTCTTCACTGAAAGGGTGGTTAAACATCAGCATGGACTTAAGCATCAGATGCCCAGGGAAATGGTGGTGTCACCTCCTCTGAAAGTGTTCAAGAAACTACTAGGTGTGGCACTCAGTGCATTGGTCTAGTTGACACGGTGTTTGGTCAGAGGTTGGACTCAATGACCTCGGAGGTCTTTTCCAGTTTTAATAATTCTATCATCCTATGATTCTGACTGAGGGAGGCTGATGCCAAGGGTTGAGAACAGATTTTCATGCAAGGGAAGAACAGCTTGGTGTCCCATAGGATTTATTATGAGATGTTTGGGAAGGGATCAGAAGTTGAGGTAATTTGGGGAAGACCAGGAAGAGGAAAATGAGAACAGATGAGACAAAAAGGGCTGGTGACAGGCAAGTAGCTGGCCAGTGGGTATGCTTGTCAGCCATTCCCTGTTCCTGGGTAGGGCAGCCTGTTCCAGCTGCTCTCCAGCATCCTTCCTTGCTGTCACATAACTGTGTTTACCTGTGAGAGCGTGTGTGTGCACTGCACACGTGCATATGTGTGTGCATATGTATGGAGCCTGAATGCAGCAGCTGGAGTCAGCAGGTGAATAGGCACCTACATCTGTGGTGCAGCAGCCACAGTGTGCAAGCACCAGCAAGGACCATGCTGGATAACAAGCTTGGCTGGCGAAGTGGGCAGGAGTAAGTCCCCCATGGGGTCTTCCGAGGCTAAGAGCACAAAGGGCTTGGCTACAGAGACAGAGGAGTCTCAGCCGGCTCTGTGTGTGTGTGCATAAAACACAGCCGCTGGTGTGATGCTGAAACCTCAGGCTGTGTGTCCTGATGGCAGCTGGGGAGACTGGGATCAAGGGGTGGTGGCTGGTCAGGCTCAGGGTCTAAGAGAGCTGCCAGAGGGACACACTTCATCCATAAAAGTGTGGTGTATTTTGTCACTCATTGTCCCCTGTCCTACACCCCTGGAGAGGGGAGTGGAATGACAAGCTCAGTGTAGCCTCTGTGGGGATGCATGGTGTCTGTCTGGATGCATGTCTTGGCAGGCACGTGGTGTGTACATACAATTCTGCCTTCTGGACACCCATCTCCAGCCACACTGCTGGCTGGACACAGGGACAGCAGTCTTGCCTCTCCCATGCTTTTGAATCTGGCAGGATATACTGTCCTGCAAAATAAATACAAATTTTTAAAAAGTGATAAAATAATTAAACCTTTTTAAGTAGGTAATGACTTACCTATTCACACAGAAAAAAAGATTTATTTATAACTTTCATATTTATTGAGCATATTAGGGGATTTGGATTCAGCTCCTGGACTGTTTTATTCTCTTAGAAGTCTCCTAGCTTGTTGGGAGTTATGTCTGAAACAATGCCAGTTGAGCACTATGGTCCTGACCCACTGATGATCCCAATGCCTATGTGAGGAGGCCCATCAGCCTCATATGGTCTGTACAGATGCAAAGTTCTTGTCTCCATGAACTGGCAAATATTCAGAGTTTGGCTCACCATTTAAATTTTAACAAGACACTTTTGGAAAAAGATATATCTTATATTCCTATTTATTAGCAGGATTTGATATGCAGGAAATACATGCATATTTTATTTGAAAATAGTCAGAGTTTGTGCCGCCATTTCCACTGGAGGACTATTTCAAAAACATTCTTCTGATGATTTGCAATTGTTTTTAATTTCCTGTTTGAAGCCTCTCCTGGCTGATGTCTTTGTCTTTTGTGATTATAACTCTTAAATCTCTGATAGCTTTCTTTTTTTGCTAGGATTTAAATCCCCATGCTCTTCTAGAGAGCAAGTATTGCCTTTCAACCCACTAGTTTAAAAATGTCAACTATTTAAAAATTATGTTCACACTGAATATTTGGCCTGTACCCGGGACTCCTAAATTTTTACAACATCCAAAATAACACACAGCCAGACACCAGGCTTTCAGTTTAAAAATAACTGCTAACAACTGCAAAACAGTGAGGAACAGCTTTCCAAGCTGTCCCTCAATTGTGGCCAACTGAGATCTCCATTTTAATACAGTTAAATCTATCCAGGCTGAACCTTTTACTATATTGCTGAATATAGGAAGCAAGTAATACCTGCCTAGCAACATTCTGTGCTCCCTTTTCACTGATCCTTCAATACAATCGATTTTTTTTCAGGGATGCAATGTGGTAATGCAGATGTGACCTTTCTGTCTTACATGGTAGCACTACTACTCCATCAGGTTTTAAAAAAACTAGAATAATTGAGTCTTTACAAGGCTGCATGTAACAATAAAAAGAACACAACTAGTATTTTCAGAAAAAAAATGCTTTGGGAATTAATAACAATTGCTAAATAATAATAATTATTATTCTGGTGGTGACACATAATTGCTTCTGTTTATTCCACACATTATTCAGGAAAATACAGATTATTTACTTTCCCTAAGAAAAAAAAACAACTTATCTCACTAAAGACTGTGGAAACAGTGAAAGATCTTGAGGATCTGTGATGAGCAGTAATAAAGAGTATTTTAGCTTATTTAAAGGAACACATGGTGAAACTATTGCATTTCATTAAATGGCTTATCTCTTTGCAAAAAAGGGGATTAGTCATGAGTTAATAAAATCATTAACCCAAATAAACTGGTATAATAATCTGGATTCCAGAAAGAAATCCTTAACCCAAATAAACTGGTGTCATGATCTGGATTCCAGAATGAAATAGTCAGAGAAAATAAGTATCGGGAGAGTTACATCCACCAATTTCAATGGAAGATGAGTGGCCACTGGGGAGACATCTCACGTGCCTCTTGGCTACAGAATGAAAGATGACATGAAATGAAGCCCGTTTTAATAATAGAAACATATGCTTCTGAAAGGGCAAAGATTTTCATAAACATTTACTTGTATGCATACACAGGTAATAGACTTAAAGATGACCTAGAAGGATCAGTCCAAAACCAATAGTTTGAAATATCCCACATTTTTAAACAACTGAAATTTTTAAGAATGTAAATAAAGTGACTTCCCTTATCTGCAAAGTGAAGGTTTTCAATACATTCTAGTATGTATTTGAACCCAAGTTACATTTGAAAATACTATTCAAATTGTTTTCTACTGCATTTTTTCTACTGGTATTCTGAAACGGGTTGTGGTGTGTGACAAGCAATAGAATAGTGTTCCATACTTTTCGTGAATGCCTGTAAAAAGAATTAGTCTCTCTGCACATACACGTTTTGGTCTCACTTTTTATGCACTCTAAAATTGTTGTTGGGTTTTATTCCTGTAAGGAAGGATCTCTAATTGTTCTCTACAAATGTAAGGAAAAGAGCAGACATATTCATTGAAAGTATTTATGGGAGCAGATGGTTGTATCAGGCATGAATGATATTACAGTGGGGTTTAACCAAGAACCTTATTTTGTGTGAATGTCACTGTGAAGTCCTATTTTTTTCCCACTTCACATCAATTTCTTTCTGTGGACAAACTATGTGTTTAAGTACTGCATTTCACCACTAAAGACTGTAAGATAATATTGGCACTTGGGTTTGAATTCTATTAGTTTTCTCTGTTTGATGCATACTTGCATATCCTGGATTTCCAACGTTCAATGACAAAATTCCCTGTAAGATTCAAAATATGAAACAGTTCTGTGATATCTGAAACTCTTTCTATTCCTATGCCAATTTTAAGGTTTGGCTACAGTATATCACAGAAGTTTTGAAGGATCATCTTAAACAGTGTAATACAAAAAGAGTCTGGTGCTGTGCCCAAATTCATACCCAAATTCCTCTTTGCCACCAGATCCTTCTTAGGAATGAAAGTGTTTTCTTCAAATCTGTAATGTCAGGAGGTAAGCAATGCGTTGAGCAGTCATTTCCTATGTAGTAGCTTGGGAGAACAGACAACAAGAACTTTCAGAACTACAAGAGGCATGAATTCGGCTCTTAAAAATCTTTTTCTGAACACATGTAATTCAGAAGGCCTGACTGCTGTTTCTGCTCAGTCATCAGAGTAACAGGTGTGTCAAAGCTATTTCAAAAAGTGTTCAGATGTCATATCTTGGTCCACTTTATGTGGCATTTCTCACAGCCACACTTTTGCAGCAGCAGCTGGACTAGAGCTGCCTCAGAGTTCCCTGCTGCAGCTGTGCAGAAGGTACAGGATCTCCAAGGGACTGCTGATGTATCTGAATTTATCTCAAATCAGGCTGGCCTCTGTGACTCTTTTTGGTAGACCAGTATAAAGGCATAATGCAGGCACACACTGAGAAAATTTGAAGTTTATATTCAATAGTGGTGATTCAATACTGGTTAAAAAAAACATGATCTAAACTCTATTTGGAGCACAAGTTAAAAATGATGCAGAATTTATTTTCGGAGTAATGAAAACTACTGATAATAAGCAGTGGAAATAGAGATTATCTACATTAACTAATCTGTCTAGCAGAAAAGAAGAGTCACATACAAATAATTTTAAGCACCTTCACATTATTGTCCTTCATTGCTACACTGCATATCCCTGCAAGTGGTGGTGTTTTGTTACACATCCTAATCTTCCTCTGCCACAATGCATTACATGAAATATTTTCAGTTATTACTCTTGGCAAGCTCAGAACAGGTTTTTCACAGAAGAAATTACTTCAGCATAGCACTTCAGCATATTAATACCATGGAATGCAGATATTGCTGCTCTTCTTTCCCTATGCTCAGTATGAAATACAGATTTTTTTTTAATGTGAAAACATGTTTTTATAAGGAGATCATCAGATAATACACTATGTAAAACTGCTATATGCTACCTGTTTTAAACTAATCATAATATGAACATAATTTTAAATATTATTAAAATATACTAAAATACGCCATCTGAAATGAACTTATGACACTTTTTATAGGAGAAACCATGTTTCACAGATGCATGACTAGAGTAGAGGGAAGCATTTAATATAATACAGTGACATCCAAAAATCATGATTTTCAGGAAAATTTTCTAACCCCACCTCTTTTTACAGACTGGCAACTGGTAGATCTTCAGTGTTTGGGTGACTTTGAACAGCCATTCGCTGCTAGGCTCAACTTCTGCAGATTGAGTATCCTCCTGAGTACTCATTAAAACAAAGTAACTGTCTAAAACAGTAAAATTGATGTTCTTTAGCTTTTCAGTTTCAGTCTTCTGCTTGACCTTCAGATAATTATGAGATGTTTATCACTGAGGATGGAAGACTGGTTTCATAGCAGCCTTTAGCCTCTCCTCCCTTTAATGTGACCCCAGGAGAGAGTAGAAATAATTCTATTACTTCTGCTTCCTAGAAGGAAACTTGCTATTTTGCTCTCACAAACCTTGCAATGTTTCCCTGGAGTGCCTGATTCTATGCATTGCAAAGGTCTGTGTCCCAGAGCTGGCAAAGCCTGCTCTGAGCCTTTGGATGGTCCTGGCATTGATACTTGTCATCTCCAGTCACTGTTACCCATGGATTAAGTAGCTCACTGTTAGCAGGACCAACAGAGTCCTGCTAGCAGGTAACACAGTAATCAATACATTCCTTGGATAAAATATTTTTTACAAGGAACATCAAGCAGGATTATTCAACATGACAAACCCCCAATATTTTCAGTGCCTGAGTAGAAATGTAAGAAAAGTGAACAATGCCACCATGCAAATACACAACAGAATGACAGATAATGGCTGAAATTACTCTTAAGCTTCTGAGTTTTAAGCAATGCAGAAATCTAAAGTGGAAACACTGATACCACAAGTTGGCTAAGCATTTTGCTGAACAGTTAGCTTATTTCCACTAGCTAGAATTAGAATCTCAAGATTCCTGCTTTATGAAGTCTTCCCTGTCTGCAATGCCTCAATACAAGTCCCTTTGAAATTATTAACATATCCTTTGAAATCCTTGAATTCTGGATCAAAATCTGAAGGTCAGAATGCCATAGCATAGGTAATACTTGCCTTGGGAACATCAGTGCCAAGTACATGGTGATCTTCAGTCTTTTCCCAACACCTTCTCCTTTTTTATTTGATAGCAGAATATTTGCCCTTCTAACTGGCAATTTTTGTGTTAACTTAGAGCCAAAACAAGCTTAGCAGAGTCTGCTTCTTGGACAGATATAATGAAAACAAGGTCAACCCAGTACAGTAAAAAAAAAGGCACAGCAAAACAGAAGCAATGACTGCTGTGCCCTACTCAGTTTTTGAAATTTAAGATATGTAACCCTGTATTAACAAAGTTCCAGCTTCCTAACATCCCTATGCAAAAGAAGCAAACCACTAATAATTAGTAAACTTTTTCTTTCCTATTTTGCCTTCGCACTTCACCATCTATTCTCTATTAACTGCTCTCTTCATTTGTTTGCTCAATCTTCTCTCTTAAGCAGATAAAAGGGTTTCATTAAAGTAAAGCCTAATGCTGTCAGTGGCAGGAGAGCTGCCAACCCTTTCGGTTTTCATAAGTCTATTAAGCTGACCTAAGCATGCTAATACTTAATAAATTCCCTCTATTCACAGCAGTCCTTTGCAAATATCCTTTTATCTCATATGGAAAACTAAGTTATGCAATTTAAATGAGTAATAAAAGACCAGACCCCACACTTTGGGGTATATCTATGTATTTGCACAGTTGCATCTAAGAGAAGCAGCACATACCATTAATTGCAATCTCTGCTGTACCAAAAGTTCTACTTGAGATCACAGGAAGGGCTAACAACAACTTGATGAAAGTATTCCAATTATTGAGATGAAACTGCCACTGGACAATCAAAATGGAAGTTTTTTCATGGATTTCCTGCAATGTACAGCAGATTTTCAAAACTGATTTGAGGACATCGGCTATCCTGATTCAGTACATTTTACCTCTAATTTATCCAGCAAGCAAATAAAAGCCCTCAAGCCCCAGATTCTAGAAATCACTGCCATTACCACTTAAAGTGGTAAACACTCTGAAGAACAAGTGAAGAACAAAGCACTGTTACTCTGCATCACCCCTTACCAAAGGAAAAGTCTTTATGATCTTTACAATCATTTGCCACTCTTCAAGGCCCAGGAGGTACAGTAATTACTTTTTAAATGAAACAAAGCTTTTAAAGCAACAAAGTATCCACATTTCCTACACAAGAGAAAAACAGTCTGTAGCAGTACAAAATGACTGATCTGAATTATTTTCTCTCAAAAGGCTAATGTAATTGTTTAGATAAAGAAATAAACATCAGGGCAGGGCATGGGGTTGAGAGAGGGTTTCCTGTATCTAATAAGAAACATACTCAATAAGCAGAATGATTTTATTTAAGGGAACATGTGCCTGAGAGCTACTGACAGGTAGGTGCAAAAATGATGGTGAAACAGTCCCACAGCACAATTTCTTCAACCATAACAGAAAACACTGGCTCACGATAGCTGATATTTTATTCATTCTCTGTTTTCAGGTTTTGCAAAGTTTACTGGAAATCCTAGTTGTTTAGTTCATACAAAATTATCATGCATGTGGAAAAATAATAAAAGGACCATGGTTCTGTGTATAAACAAGATAACATTTTAAACTCAAAACCTAAACTGCCCTAAGAAGAAAAAAATACTCATCTTTGTAAGGATTTAGCAGATTAAAACTAATCATGCACATATCTTGCTACACTTAGTGCAGCACTTATATATCAGCTGCTGCAGTGAGGTAAACAATGTATTAACAATCTTGCACAGAACCATAACTCCTAAAAGGAAAAACAAACCACCCTTCTCCATCAGGAAGTGTCCTTCAGCATCACCAAGAAAAGAGAAATGATGCTGAAGCCACCTGCAGCAGGTGACAATTGTATTGCTTAGCCATAGCTGTAGTAAAGTCTTCAAATAGAAAGCTTGTCAAACAGCTTCTTCACAATCAGCTAAGTAAACTCCTAAGCAATCCTCCTCCGTGTAATTAATTAATTTATTTCCAATTCTTGCAGGTCAAAACAGTACTTACTCTAGATAACGCAACAGCCCACTTCTCAGATGATTCATTTCTGCTGTTTTACTGCATTGAACATCCACTTGTCAGAGAACAGAAAATACAGATGAGTGAGAGCAATGAAGAACCAAAGAGATCATGTCCTGTGACTAAACTTACTTTACGTAAGACAAATATGGCAACATTTTCTTATCTTCTTTTTTAATAAACACTCTTACAATCTCATCTGAATGATCCTTGTAATGCTGAATAATGCAACCATCTAACAAAAGAGGAATGTCTTTCACCCCCAAATTCACATCTAAGACCTCAGTTTTGTAAGAAAACACTGGGTAATTCTGAATTCTTATAATTTAAGCTTATGGGGGGGAAAAACCCACAAATTAAGGATCTTGACAAAAATCTAGTGTGCCACAGAAGGAAAAAAAAAAATAGAATAATCACAGAGAATATCAATATATTTATAGCTTCTTCTTTAATGCCATCTTGCTACCCAATGATTCCCCTTGCAGCAAAAGACGTATATAAAGAAAGATGTAACATCTGTCCTCCAACTTACTTTTCTAAGAAAGCGATAAAATTTTAGTAACCAATGCCATTACCTCTTAAAAATCCACACATTTGTTTTTGAGGCTATAGTTTTTCCTTCAATTATTGTCTCTTGGTGCCATCAACACATAAAGGCAATAAACCCATTATTTGATAAGAATTTTATTGTATTTCTGTGCACAGCTGTTGATTTATGTAAGTGAACCTTGTACTGCTAAGAAACATAATTAATATACCAGAAAAGGAGGTTAAAAGTAAGTCTGTCATATAGGACAAGAGCTCTTAACACAACTTGCATCCCAGCCTCCAGCTTAAAGCATAATGTTCATTCCTCATATTCTAGAGTGTAAAATAACACTGTAACTAGATGCAGAAGGCAAGAGTCATTCGACATTATCTACCCTTGATCTTTACACAAAATTCCCAAGACATCCATAGAACTTCCACAGCTGTACAAACTAGAATAAGGTCCATGGCAAACACAGCTTTCAGGATTTGCTCTACAATAAATATCACAAGTGAAAGAGAGACAGCAAATGTTAACTCTTTATTTGTTTTGAACATATAAAGGTTATATGAAACAAATGAAACTATTTTTATTTATGAAACAATTCTCTTAGAGCCATCTTGTGGGGAAAATAAGCAATTTAAAACAATACATGTAGTTTAATAGCTTTTCTACCAAAAATAGCAGTGTTTAGTATGACATCTTCTAGTATTCTTTTAAAAAAATAAATGTGTTAGGCACACTGTAGACTTTATACAACATTGTTTAATCCCCTAGAACATGAAGGAAGTGCCTTTATGAACAATCATATGTTAAAAGACTAGTTCTAGATAGAAAAAATATGTATCATTATGTTAAAGATGCTATTTTTCTGAAGAATGTTTTTAGACCAGATTCTATTCAAACTCCACTCAACTACAGCCCACAATAAAAGCACAAAACCCCAGAGAAGCTGAACCTTTTTTCAGAGTCCTCTTGAGTAAAATGGATGGAATGACTCAATCTAACTAAACTGGGGGTAAAACAAAGCACAGTAAGTCTAAACATACTAGTAGATTTAGCACTCAAACCTGCTAAGTTTTCATCATTAAACATCCTTAGCATTCACAAGCATTCACATTAAAGCTTTGGTAATATTTGCAAGCTCTGAAGGAGTTTACACCAGTTGTTTATAAAGAACTCACTACACAACAGTCTTCTGTCTGTATACACTTAAGTTAAGTACAGCCTTGGGCAGACAATTTCAGTATAATCAAAAGTCATGATGCAGACTTCAGCTACCTAGGGCAATCAAGCATCAGCTCTACTTGATTTATATATCTTGTCTATGAAGCAAAGTGCTTAAATTTTATCCTAGAGAACAAAAGCGCACATATAGGTCATATATCTTACACAGTTTTAATTTATGCCCTAATAAAATACTTCATTTATAAAGAACACTAAAATGTATCACATCACATTTATTCAATAAGTAATTATCTTCTATTAATACAAAAGTAAAACAGGACATCACAGAACACATGTAAAGCACACAATCAAGAGGTGCCACAGAAATATGCATTTGTTTGAGCTGTTACAATCAGTGTATAGTATGGGCTTGCAGGCACCTCTTGTTTATCATTTTTTAAATAAAGAAATTTGACAACAAAAGGGTCATGGTATCTGAAACCTCTGACAGCTGTAACTAAACAGAACACACTGGCACCCAGACATATAACTAGATAGTTTGGCTAAGGCAAGCACAAGTATGTCAATTTTTATTTTTACAGTTTTATCAATTTTGAGTGAAAGGTGCACGTGTGCGCTTACAGCTTTCCTTCCTCTGTAAAGAGGACAGTGAGATCTGCTTTCTCCATGCCTGCTTTAAACTTTGGAAAGGAGGCCTGACTCAGGGGCACTTGCCTTAATGAGATTTTGAATTTCTTTGAATTTTGGATGTTCTTTATCAGCTACGAGCTGCAGCAATATCGCTTCGCTAGTAGTAACAATAATTCCAGTACGTGCAAGACGCTGAAAAATAAAAGAGCAGAGAAGTAATCATGTAAGATATCTGCAAATGTGAATGAGTGAAAGAAAAGATGGACAGCATTTTTAAAAACATCTCCTATTAACAAAAACACTGCCAATTCCATTCCAGAATTACTTAATGGTATAATTTATAAAGGTATGATGAAAACTGACTGGGTTTGGACTTTCCTATGACAAGAGGCTGCCCTGGATTACAAGTAAGGCTTTCTACTTGAACTGGATTCTTTCTTCCAGTCAGATTTAATAGGCAGCAGCCCTACACATCTTAATAACAACCCTTTCCCTTTGCATAACCCAGAGGACAGCTTTCTTCAAACTCATGCAGATGAAAGGCCTGGGGAAAAATAAAATAGTGAGGTCCAACCTAACAGCATTAATCAAGAAATTATAACAGTTTCTCTTTCATTTTTTGCTACGTACCACTACTTCAGCTTTTGGACTATAGAGAGCACTAGTAGCAATAATCTCTGGATAAAGAAGGAAAATCTCTTCTACAGGCACGGTAAATCATACTGGCACAAGAGCAGCTCTTTTAAAATGATGTCTCATTACACACAGTAACTCCAGAGCCAGTTTTCACAGGCTACAGGATAAAATGTATAGCTACAGAGATAGCAAAACCAAAGCAGGTCTGCAAGGCACAGGATTTATTGTAAAATTTTTGGACTTTTAAAACTGCAGTTGTTGCTTACATAGCAAAGTTACCTTCAGCGAAGGATGACCAACCCATGCCCCCCATCATCTTCCCAGCCATCATACAGATGCTTTGGCAGTAAAACTCTTCATGGAGTCAGCTTTCCCTCCCTCATCCTCTACTCAGCTGCATGCTACACCAAATCTAATGGGATCCTGAATGAGCTAAGGGAGAGCAAGTGGCAGAGAATAGATGCATGTACATACAGGTTTCAATTGTAATCATTAGAGCAAAGAGAAGCTCCAAGCTTTCTAACTGTTCAATTACAAAGCAACTAATGGGTAAAAGTTACTAACTTTAAGGGACTGAGGAGTAAAGTACATGTAACTACAGTCTACGTAACAAACTAACAAAGCTGGATTTACTGAAGTCAAAGTCTCCTGCGTGCCATTATAGCAACAAGCCTCAAAATATTCTTAAGCTGAAACAATGCAGCTACCTTCCTCAGATCTCATACTCCATACAAGCATATTTGTTAAACCTCACATGCATATAAAAAAGAAGAAAACTAGGAAAATTAATATGAAACATCATGGCAATGTCTTGCTTGCTCTAGCCCATAGCTCTCAGCAGCATTTTAAGTGAGGCTCTGTAAAGAGGACAATGTTCATATATGTTGCCGTGTGCAGCAGAGAAGGTGCTACTGCCGGCTCAACACCGCATGGCAAGTGTTGGCTGAATCATATTGTAATGACTGATGACATAAGGCACCACAGCAAAATATTTACTAATCCTCACTGAGAAAGTGTTGCAAAGGCCAAAAAGCTACCTAAAACTGAAAAATTTACGGCTTTTGCAAGCAATCACACTTTTAAGACCAGTATCTTTTTGACTAGAAAGTAAAGCAAAGCTAGCTAGTCACTGTTCTAACCTTTATTACATCAGCCCAACTTCTACACTTAAAGACACAAAGTGACTGATACATGTACCAAAACATACACAACAAGATAAACATTTCAGATAAAGATTTCAGGTTTACTATACTTTGTTTGGTCTCCCAGTGCTGCTGCACTGCATTGATTTGGGAAGTCCATGACTTCAGTCACTGCCTTACTCTGTGAGTATCCCTATGCCCTATGTGACAGCTGACATTAGGCTTTCACTTAATCAAAGTCAGAGGTTTCATCAATCACTATATGCTGGGGATTTCTCTTCAGCCTTTAAGAAATTAAATCTTCTCAAAATCTATGAAAAAGTATAACATGCTGTCATTATTAGTTTTTACTTCAAGTAATTGTTAGGGCCTGAGGCAAAAATTGCAATACTTAATGTATATATCAGGTTTTGACTTTCCACAGCCATGCCTGTAGGCATGCTAGGAGTACACCATCAAAAAATAATTCACATGTATTTGCTACCACATAGTTGTATGTGCTTTTAAATCTTGTTACATTTATCTCCACTTTCTCAACATTTATTTTGACTAAGCTCCTAAAAGCAGGGGAGAGGGGAATCTTTTCTATAATCAGGGTCCTGAGATTAAGCTTTAATTTGCACTGATGAGGAAAAGCAGAAGGAGGAACAGAAGTATGAGCAGATTTGAAGAGGATCTCATGCTGCACTTCACTGCACTTCAAGAATTTCAACACCTGATTACATACTCTTTGGAACAACAAAGCCAAAAGCTTTATAGCACTTTTACTCTGCTGTAGAGATCACCTTGCATAAAGGGAAATGCTAAAATGCTAATGTTTATACAGAGTAATCTATATTGTATGAAACAATAAATTTTAAATTCCAAACATCCCAAACTGGGTTATGCATATTAAACCATAACTGAAGGAGCAAAATAAAGGCAGTACTTCTTCTCCATTTTTTATGCTATTTTAAGAATCAGAGCACTCACCTCTTCTCAAATCTACATTTATTCAGTGCTTTGTCCACAGAAATTCCTTGTTAGCCTTACAATGAGGAGAGGTGAACCCAAGGTGAAGAAACCTTGACTAAGAAACCTACCTCAAGTGCAAACATTCTGTCCATCATACTTCTTGACGAGGTGGCATCAGCTACGATATGAACTTCCAGACCTCTGCCAATTAATTCCAATGCTGTTTGTTGGATACAGACATGAGTCTACAGGAGAAAAATCAAAGGCAAAAAAGCCACCAACAAACCACTATTACAAAATGAAATTAACTCAATCACAAATTTGAGTTCATAATTAACCCGTGTTCAAATACGTATTTTTCTACCCCTGACAGTACTATGGAACTCAATATGCACTTTAAATGCCAGTTAAGATTGAGACAAGTGCCTGTAGTTTACAAGTATCTCATCTCAAATATCATGAGATAATATTCAAGACAACACAAAAAAAAATTTATTCTGTAGAGGATACCTAAGCTCTAAGCAATATAAATTGAGCTGGTTTTTTAAATTACAGAAAGTGATGCCCCTTTTGAGGGCCAACAGACATTACCATAAGCCAGTATCAGATTGGCAAGGCACCTACTTCTACTCCAAAGAGGACAATACTCCGAACACCAGGGATCTCTGCTAATGCTGCTTCAACTTCTGGTAATACCATTGAAAATTTTGTCTTGGGAAGCACAAGTTTAGCTCCTGTTAAATCAATTTCTTGCACAGTGCTGCCAAGACCTTTGGGATACTGTTCAGTGACAATAACTGGAATTCCCAAGAGCCGTGCACCTTGGAGCTGCAAGGGGACAGAGAACACATATAAAAAAGAACAATAATAACAAAGACATTGTTATTACCTAACACTAAGTAATTGTTAGACTGTATGTAAAATAATAGTTTGCAATGAGCGATCAGAACTCACTATAAGAAAAAAAAATGCAAACATACCAGTCGTTGGCCCACGCTGATGATATCACCGAAGTATTTGATGGCTGGCCGGAATCGTTCTTGCATGTCACAACAGAAGAAAACAGTGCTTGAGGGAGTCAGGTTGCCCAAAGTAGTAATCTGAAAAAAGAAATAAAGGTAATGTTTTCCATGGCAGTGGACATCCTTTCAGAAATACAGCAGAATGAGGAATAGTCTACAATACCTCTGCTAGATTATGGAATTATGTTACTTTGAGTCAGAATAGGAGAAAAGTTTTTCAAGTCCGACTTTGGTATGTTTCTAAATTCAAACAGATAGCTGATATTAAACAGTACAGTATAGTCATCAATATGTAACCAAGATTTTATTAGTTGGGAAGCACAAGTCAGCATAAATGTAAATGGAAATTTCTGAACGCTGAAGAGGGCAGAGAAATATACTGCCTAAATTTTAGCAAAAAGAGAAGAAAAAGTACCAAAAGCAAAACTACATTCTTCAAATTAATTTTTAAATCCACAACTCTTGCAACTGATATAGACTCAGGATAAATTTGAGTTTAAAAAAAATTCAGACTTCCATTTGCTTTCAAATAGTGTATGTGTAAGTATTTTCAATACTTCTATTGTGTAGTCAATTTGAATTGACTATGACATCTTCTAGCACAAACCTGATGAAAGTCCAAAGGGTAGAATGAAAGTAAAAAAGACTATAAATATTAGAAACCAAACTGAAAATATTTTGATGACAAAAGTAATCTCCTAGAGTTTCCCTTATACAAGCTACCGAGTGGGCTAGAAGGGAGGGGATAAGAAAAATAAATCAAATACTTAATTTTCTTACAGTTATAAAAAGTGCTTTGTATTTGTATAAATAAATTATGTGCATTACCTACAGAACCAAAGAACAGGGCTTCAGATTGAAACTATGGGGAAGAAAAGAGCTACATACTATCATCTAGTTGTAATGCTACTCAAGAGAAATTACATCCATTCAGGAGCTTTTCAGCAGACAGATGAATCAAATTGAATAAAGAGCTTCTGGGAAGTTCCCATTAATTATGTACACTTCATTTTCTGCAATCTGAGGTTAAGTTTTAAACTGAAACAAAATTACAAAATCTGTAAAAGAATGTTCTGTATTTCAGAAGAGTGCAGATGTATTTGGTTTACATGACAAGGTTTTGGTAGTGAGGGGAGGCTGAAGGGGTGGGTTTTGTGAGACGCCAGAAACAGCCTCACGTCAACAGAGGGCTGATGCCAGCTGAATCCGAGACAGATCAGCTACATCAGTGATGCTGGTGACGACCCTAAGCTAACATATTTAAGAAATGGTAAAAAAACCCATTGTCCAATGGCAGCTGCGAGAGGAGCGTGAGAGTATGTGTGAGGAATAGCCCTACAGACACCAAGGTCAGCGCAGAAGGAGGGGCAGGAGGTGCCCCAGGTGCTGGAGCAGAGATCCCTGCAGCCCCTGGTGCAGACCATGGTGAGGCAGATGCCCCCTGCCAGCACATGGGGCTCCAGTGGAAGAGAAATCCACCTGAAGTCTGTGAAGGACATCACAGCAGAGCCTTGAAGAAGGCCTGCAATATGCCTTAAAGAGGGCTGTGACTCTGAAAGGCCATGCTGAAGCAGGCTCCTAACAGGACCTGTGACTTGCTAGAGAGAAGCCCATGCTGGAGCATGTTTGGGAAGGATGCACATTTGGGAAGTTCATGACATACTATCTCCCACAGGAGGGAACCGACTCTGGAGCAGGGCAAGAATGTGAGAATAATGAGTGGCAGAGGTGAAGTTTTATGAACCGACCACAAACTCCATTCCCCATCCCTCTGTGCTGCTTGAAGGGAGGAGGTAGAGAAGTTGGAAGCAGGGCTAAACCTGGGAAGAAGGGACAGATGGGGAAGAGGTGTTTTTATGTTTGCTCTTATTTCTGATTATTCGATTCAGTTATTGATTAGCACTTTATTAAACTAATTTCCCCAAGTCTGTTTTGTCTGTGATGGTAACTGGCAACTGATCCCTCTCTGTCCTAATCTTGATGCATGAGCTTCTTTGTCATATTTTCTTCCCTCTGTCCTATATAGGACAAGAGATAGAGCAGCTTGGTGGACACTTGGTGGCCAGCCAAGGTCAACTCACCACAAAGCAATTGGGAATTGATAAATAGTGGCTTCAAAATTTTCACTGATTCCCTGCATGTCTCCAGAGTAAAATGCTGTTAATCTCAATTCCCAAGGCTGTGCTCAATAATGGCCATACTTAAAACATATGCAAAGGCCTGTTCAAATAACTGGGAAAATTACTTGTACGCCAACAATTTTAAATACTAAATTCCCTCAATTCTCAGATTCATTACACCACTACTGCCAAAGTAGCAACCAGTCATAATAAGGTTCCTCCAGTCCTTGTGAGCCAAACAGCAACATTATTAATATAAGCAGTTACAGAGGCAAATGGAGTAACAACCACAGTGCAGTTGATGTATCACTGAGCTCACTGGTAACAGGAAGACATCACAACAGGCATTAGGGAAATCTTTTTCACCCAGAACATACAGATGCACTAAAAAAGATTACCACAGCTGTGAGATCTCCATCCTTGGAGATTTTCAGCATTCAGCAATGCAGCAGCTAATTTGATCAAGGGGTAAGGGAAGCCTCTACATATTTTTCCCAAGTAACAGTTCTGCAACTGTACACCAGGTAATGAATGAGGCCTGGGACCAAGAAAGATTTGACATAGGATTAAATAACCACCTTGTTCCTGAATACCATCCATCTACATGCTTGACCAATGCAAAAAGCAGTCAGCAGGCAGTATTAATGTACAATTCAACAGTACAGGGAGAACCTACTGCGACCCATTCCAGCTCTGGCACTTACTACTATCACAGAAGTCAATCATGACATTTAATTTTCCTACTGCTCAGCAGAAAATAGAAAAATTGAAAAGAGAATAATTGGAATAAACAATATTCATAAGTGTGGTTCCTACTCATAAAATGTATCATTTTGTCCTAGCATCTGTACGACAAGCAAAGACTATTATTTTCTCCTTTAAATCTTTCCATCACTTTAAAAGCATCACCCGGGGAGGTTCAGGTTGGACATTAGGAAGAATTTCTTCACAGAAAGAGTGACTAGATATTAGAATGGGCTGCCCAGGGAGGTTGTGGAGTCACTGTCACCACAGACATTGAAGGAAAGACTGGAGGTAGCACTTGGTGTCATCATCTAACAGACATGGCAGTGTTCAGTCATAGGTTGGTCTTAATCGCAGACGTCTTCTACAGTCCAAATGATGTTGTAACTTTTTAAGATCTGTCTGAACTACCACAAATCATCATGGACTGTAGAATGACCTATGGGAGGTTTATCTACTGCCTTGGTATGCACCTTCCTCTACCAGCGCAGCAGATGGCACTACCATTCCTAGCAGAGGAACAAATGTGAATAGAGTAGGAAAGTCTTCAAAGAAGCTGCTTAGTCTGCCCCCACAGAAAGATCAAACAAACACAAATATTCTTCAGAGATAACCACATGGTCTGACCCATCAGCAACAGAACTCCAATAAAACCCATCCCACAACTCTGTTACCTTTACCTGTCAGTGTTTTCTCATCTACAGCTCCTTTGCTTACATTTAAGGGTGTTATTTCCAGTAAGGTCCACAATGAATTTGAAACACAAGAGCATTACTATCCTCCTTCACTGAGACAACCATGTGGAAAAACTTATTATCAGACCTCAAGACTCAGACCTTTAGGTCTCTCTTTAGGCCTTCCCTTCCCCTCCTTATACTAAAATGTATCGAATGCTTTTAGTATTTCTTCCTATAACTCAAATTATTTTCAAGATCCTCCCTGGGGTAGTTTTCAAACTGCAGTCTGGAATGAGGCACTCAATACTACTATCACAGCAGTTTTTCTCTGCCCATACTACTTCACTGCTCTAGCAGGGCCTCAAATACTAGCCAATTCACAGCCCTTCCAGGCCCTGTTTATTTTGTACTTTACAGTACAATAATTGCACTTTTCATAACTGATTATACACTTCTGAGGTGCATTTTTAACTTATAAATCATCCCCTGAACTCTCCCTCATTTTCTGTTTGTGTATCTGATTATTTCTACATGGCTTCTTCCATTTTGAAGTGCATCTTATTGCACCCTGTTTCTCCTCCAACTTGTCTGAAATACCTGAAGTCTACTTTTTCAGATGCTTGCAGTTCCTTCCAGCCTGGGATCTTTTGAAAACACAGTACTTGCCCTAAGTTTTGTCAGGGACAAGGACAACAATTAAAAGTGGATTTGGGAGCCATCTAATTTGACAGTGAAGTGCAGAAGAAAACTGGCTGTCTCTCCAGCCAGGGAGTATTCTTACTATAGACTTCCACTGAATCTCATATGTTTATGTTAAAGAAGCACAGAGAGCTGGAGCAAAAGCACTATATCTGCTTTTCTTTATTGTCATATGTTCCGTATGATTTAATGCCTTCAGATTCATACCAGCAACTCTCTAAAATAAAGTTGCATCAACTGTATATTTGCTAAATAAAAGCTTTTACAGAATCTGACACAAATAATTCATATATTGACTTTCATATTTATTTCTGATTAACTTGCAGTCTGAATTGTGGCAGAACAACAGAAAACTAGAAGAAATAGATGCTAAGGTCAAAGAGTCAATACTTGGTGTTACCTGGAAGAGCAGATGTGGGAAGGACAGAGTGCAGCAGCAAGCAGTTTGAAATTAAGTTTCATAAATGATAGCTATAAATAAATTAATTTAAGTATTTGCTACGTATAAAGGAAAGGTTTAGTTTACTAGTTCTTTAGTGAGACACGTAAATCCTACTACTCAGTTGCATTCAATGCCATCCTCCCCTTCTACAAAGACACAGTGTCAGGGTCATGTGACACCTCCACATCTGCCAACAGTGAAAATCACCCAGACCTCCCCAGTGCTACATCCCAAAGAGCTGGGGTGAGGGCAAAACTACATCTAAACATCAAACCAGGGCTGACACATCAACACCTGTTTGATTTCACTGCAGAAAGAGGCAGGCTGGACAAGGAATGAGAGTCACTGCAGCCACACAGTACCTGCCTGAATCCACTCTGCATATAACATCTACTCAGCCACAATAACATTAAACAACTTGAACTCAAAAGTAAAAAAAAAAACAAGACCCAAAGCTCCCCTCAGCTGTATAAAAGCATTTCCATTTGTTGCAATTCATTTCTCTTAGTTAGGATTTTCTGTCCTCCAGATGAATGAAGGTTACCCACAGCATGACCAGAAAAAGTACATCAAATGACCATGTAACCTGATGCAGCTCTTTTACCCAGCTAAAGAAGTCATCTCTAGGACCTTGTCCAGACCAGGATTTAAAGGTATGCTGTCATGAGATACATACAGCTTTAAATCCTACTCTAGAAAAGACCTAGGTGGGAAAGGAGAGGTGATTTTTCACATCTCTGTCATCTCTGCTGATTAGTATTAATCAGACAAAATGTGATTGTGAAGCATTATAATTACAGGTTCAGCTTTACAAAAATATTCACATATACTGGCTTTTTATCATTCCCTGTTCAAAGTCCATAAAATCATGACACAAAATTAAAATTTCCTCACAGTATTTGTAATGAACAAGAAACCTGAAGCAAAGAAATAACCTCATCTGACATCACTAGTGACTTCACAAATCTCACGTCAAGGTTACCTACTGAAAGGGCAGACTGCGGGATGTTGCAACCTTGGTACTTCAAGAATGGCATAAAAGAAACAACAATAAAAAGAAGCTACCACCTTTTCTTCTGTATTTCTTGAAGGAAATCAGTAAGATTCAGTTGTACTTTGCTGCCTAGCTTTCAAATAAAAAAAAAATGAATAAATTCAGTTTGATGCATTTCAAAAGAAAAATAGGTTACAAGTGTTTCACTTTGGAAACTTAAATATTTATCTTATGTTAAGCCAATGTGAGGCCTTTTACATGTAATTCAGCATTTTAAAAGAACAGATTTAGTTAAAAAAACACACAATGTACATATAAATAATGTAGTACAAAAGCCTTCAGCAAAATTTAAAATTACTAAAATGCTTGCTGCCGAGTAAAGATAAACAAACAAGGAGTCTGGATTTAAGGGAAAAAAAAACCCCTTGCAGTATTTTCAGCCCTTTTTTCCCCTTAAGGTTCCACATGATGCTTTTCAAAAAATTTATTTATTTAGGAATGTATTAGTATATCAAAGTTCATAATTTCACCCGAAAACTCCCAAGTAACATTTCTACAATTTATGCTTTGGCTTTTCCCAGTTTTCAGAAAATGGACTTGGGTTCCTGTGTTACTATTAGTTCTAGTTCCAGACTATCCAAGCAGTATCAGATATGTGCAGTAAGTATGAAAATCTGCGTATTAATTGTTATATTTTGTTTACCTTCTCATTCAGCAACAGTTGAATATCATTCTGCAAGAAATTTTCGTCAAGAAGGACATGCCTGAGACACCAACCTGTCTAAAAAACTATCCTGAAATCAACATGCTTTATGCAATGATGTCAGCAATAATTTTACCCTTTCAGCTTCAGTATCTTAAGGTTTACTAGTTTGTAAATGCAGAGCATGAGTCCTCCTGAGCAGAAGTCACCTTGAAATTATGACAGCAACTGTGAAATAGCCTCTCTTGGTTACATATTTGAAATCTGCCTGAACTCCTCTATTACACAGATACAATGTGCATATGGCTGTCTTTTCTTTGGATATCATCAAAGTCTTTTTCCTTACTTCTCTCCTCCAAAGGCAGCTACAACACTGCAGGAGAACACAATAATTTTTGTAGCACTCTTTAAAGGTGCACTGTATTTAAAGGTGATTAAAGTGGATTCCCTCACCCAAACTGTAAATATTATAGTCTTCAGTTAAAAGAGTTTCAAAAGACTTAAAATTTATGAAAAGCAGATGCAGCTCCTCCAGCTGGGAGAGGCCTGAGCAAATGTCCCTCTTCACTGCAAGTCTGTGGTTGAGATGATTTGAGTTGAGGAGCAACAGCCAGGCAGAACATCACAGCGTAGAACACCCCACCAGCCTGCCTAACTCTGTGTGGCCATCAACAGCTTAAGTGACTGTTTTGTGTCAGGAGACCCAAACCAAACAAATGACCATATATGAGGACAGTGCTAAGGCATAAAACAACTGGAGAGAAAATGTCTCTGTACAGATCAAGCCTTGAACTGAATTTATGGAGTGGCTTTCTAAGGGAAGCATATGGCAATTTCTCCATGGGATAACTGCCCACCTCAGCTGCAGGGACAAGAAATTGAAACAACCCAGTCAAACATCATTTGATGCTGACATTTCATGAGCTGTGATATAAAAAGGCATTCTTTTATGACAGGCCTACACAGGAATCAAAATGGAAGGATAACATTCCAGAGATTATGGGCACCAGCTGCCTTAAAGGTTAAAATGCTACTTTGAACTAAATGCATACAAATACTTTATAAAACACATATAAAAATACTGGAATTACTGTCTAGGGATACAGTTGCTAGCATCTCTGAATTTTAATCTTAAACCAGAAACACCTTTCTAAATACAAAAGTCTAATCACATCAGCAAGCAAAAGTTGTCCCTCTTGAAACATACATTCAAAACAGTGATTCAATTGACTATGCTACACACAGAGTTGACCTATCAATGTTGTGTGCAACTGCAGGCAAAACATCAGGAAGGGAGGGAGGAAGGGAGCAAAGGCAGGAGGGAGGGTAAAAAGGACACATAATAGTGGCAATGCCTGAATGAATATACAGAAAGTATAATATTCCCATCAATAGGTCCTAAATATCTTTCTTAAAAAGCACAGCTGGGTCTGCATCATAACAAATGTTTCTCAAACAAGTGATCTCTGAGCACCTGTCTCTGGCTTAAGACAAGCTGACTGGCATCATTGTGATGTCGCACTTGAGACGTCTTCAGCTCATTCACAGCTGCTGAAAGTAATAACCCACAAATATCATCCTTTTCATATCAACAGCTGTGAATGACACAAAACTGCAACAGCATTGGTCTAAGTAGGCAATCAAATAGGCAATAATGCATAGAACACTGGTTCATCCTGAATCCCTGCAAAGCTGTCTAGCACATTTGCACCCTGGGAGTGATATATCCTTCCTCGTCTCAATACTGACCTTTATTCAAAGACATATGTCCTGCTACAAATGCTTGAGATGCATTTACAGTTCCAGTGCAGAAGGCATCTGCAAAGGAGTCTTTGCAATGTAGTGATCTGCATGCATAAATGACAGCCAAAATTCTGACTGGCAACATTGTTATATGCCCAGAATACACAAATTCTGTTTTTAAAATATTTGCCTTAATTAACATCCATACCAACTCTTTGCAAACTGGAAAGACTGTCCCTTTCCAGTTTTTCTGATTGGGCCCCCATAAATTCTGTTTCTAACACAGAAACAGAAAAGTTTCAAACTGAATATGATGAGTTATATGATGAGAGGTGCTTTTCTTAAACATTCTTTTCATATATAAAGTTAGGAATAAAACAAAAGATGCTGAAGGTGTAAGCAAACAGGCCATGTTGAGAGTTTACAAACAGAATGAATCAGGCATTTCTGAAAACATTAAGACAATGTTTCAGCTTTTATAATAACACTTTCCAACGTATTAGAAATGTCGGCCAGGCAAACTAAAGCTTCCTAATCATAAATTTAAAAAAAATTATACTGAATGAAACCAGCAATGATGTGGGGTTTATTACCGGGGTTTTTTTTTTGTTTTTGGGGGGTTTTGATACCAGAGAAAGCAAGAAGAAATGTGCTTTGAGTGGAAGTATTACAGTACTACTTGCACCAATCTCTAGTGGGCATAAAAGTACCTTCATAGGAAAGCTTCTGAAACTGCATCTATCTAGCAGTCTGACTTCCTAGTTTGTGGCTACGGAACTATCATGCTATAAACCTGCATATCATCTCAGAAAGGGCTTTTTGCGGCAAAGAGGGATACACAGAACTATAGACGAACTACAAGCCAAGATACCGACCTCTAAGTAGAACACGCTTTATCGGCACCTTTTGAGTTTGCACCTGGCAGCATTACCTCTGGTTATGGCTGGGTAGCACCAGCCACCTGATTTAACAGAGAGCATTGATTACTTCAGCGACCTGATTTGTTTTCCCATTCGTGACGCCAAGTTCAGGCTAGCTGAAGGCAAAGCCCGTTTACCATACGCGCGTGGGGCAAAGCACACCTGGCCCCCCGGCTTAGAGAGCCAAAAGTTTCCACGGAGAGATGAATGAGGGCGGGCTGTGGGGGCTACGCTGCAGTCCCAGCCCGCTCCAGGATCCCCCGCTTCTCCCCGAAGGG
>VWYI01014475.1:30876-57813 GCA_013399455.1 Anthoscopus minutus | reverse complement strand
TGTGGGGCTCAGGGTGAGGGTACAGAGGTGGTTTAGGGGTGTGATGGATGCAGGGAGGGGTTCAGGAAGGGCTCGGGGGGATCTGGGGTGCGGGCGGGGTGGCTGCAGACGGGTGTGGGGTGCAGGATGGGGGCACAGCGGGTGCCTGTGAGCGGTGCGGGCTGCAGGGTCGGGGTGGACGAGGGACAAGGGGCCCTAGAAGGGACGGCGGCAGGGACAGGAGATGGGCAGAGCCAGGGAGAGGGACCCGCGCAGGGTGCGGGGCAGGGGAGGAGGCAGCGGGTTCTGGACAAAAGCGATCCGCAAAAGCCGGGGAATGGCAGAGGAGAGGAGAGCAGCAGGAGGAGGAGAGGAGGAGGAGAAGAGGAGGAGGAGGAGGAGGAAGTCGGGGCTGAGCCGCTTCCTGTAGGCAGCGGGATGAGCGCAGACAAAGCTGGGTGGGGACTCGCCGCTCGGGGCTGCTGCTGACCATCCTCCTCCTCCTCCTCCAGCGGCCGCATCCCTCCGGCCCTCCCTCCTCCATCCATCCCTCCATCCATCCATCCCTCCATCCCTTCTGTCCGTCTGTCCGTCCCGCCGCCGCCCGCCCCGCGGGGACCGGGGCACCGCCGCTTGCAGGTACGGCCGGGCACGGGGTGGGGAGCGGGACGGGCGGCACTGGGAGCACTGGGAACACTGGGAACACTGGGAGCACTGGGAGGGCTGGCACTGGCCGCAGCGCCCGCGGTGGCGCAGGTGGGGCTGGGCAGGGCGGTCCCCACCCCCGCTGTCACTGACCCCCGTGGGGACCGAGCCGCTCCTAAATCGCCAGCAAATCCCCCCAAAAATCCAGCAATCCCCGCTTCCCATGGCCCCACGGGGACCCCACGGGGACCCCACGGGGACCCTGCGGTCTCGGGGGGCGATGGGGGCGCGGGGGTCCCGCCTCGGCAGGGGCTGGGAGCCGGGAAGGTGCTTTGTGCAGGGAGTTCAGTCTCCCAACAGAGGGTTTGATCCTCCTTAATCAGCTGATTTGCCATCACAGGCAAGGCTTTCTCCGTTGGTGAATGAGACGTAGTGTTCTTTCTTTCCCGATTTNGAATGGGATGTAGTTTTTTTTTTTTCCCGTTTTTTTTTTTTTTTTTGTAATCACAGGAAGGAAGCAAGGAAAGAAGGAACGGGGAGAGTTTCCCAACCCCAAATCCCTGCAGCAGCCTCAGCTGGGATCAGCCCCAGCCTGGCTTGGAGGGATTTGGGGGTGATGTCCATGCAGGTCCATCCTGCCATCCCTTCAGCACTGTCCCTCTCCCAGCATTTCTATCCAAATCCCTATTTTTTTCCCCAGCAGTGCTTTGGGGGATGAGTCCTTTGGGTGAAGGATTCCCAGGAAAAACACCAGGAAGATGAGCTCAAGGAAAACTGGTCCAGGGCTTGCTTGCCCCAGTGGGAGGGAAGAATCCAGCAAAAACCTGACAGAGGGAAGATTTGGAATAGATATTAGGAGGAAATTCCTGGCTGTGAGGCTGGGGAGGCCCTGGCACAGGTTTCCCAGAGAAGCTGTGGCTGCCCAAAATCCCTGGAATTGTTCCAGGCCAGTTTGGACAGGGCTTGGAGCAACCTGGGATAGTGCAAGGTGTGGATGGCAGGGAGTGGAACGGGATGGGCTTTAAGGACCCTTCCAATCCATACCAACAATTCCACGATTCTCTCTTCCTCGGTGGAAAACCATTTATATTGAAGGAGAACCCTGACGCACAGTGATACCTCCTCATTAATCAATTACTAATGAGCTCCTAATGAACTCAGAGCACGGCACCCAAAGGGCAGTGGCTCGGAGCAGCAGTGATCTGCCACTGCTGTTCCTGCTGCTGCCTCTGGGTTATTTCTTTCCCCATTTCCCCTTTCCCTCCCGAATCGCTCACGATCCCGAATCCTCACCAGCGATCCCGTGCTCCTCACTCCTGGAAAAGGGGCTGGGGCCATGTGGATGGGTGGCAGCAGCCCCATCCCCTGGCAGCAGGCTGCAGCCAGGCACTGAGGATTTTTCCTTATAACTGGATTTCCCTGAATGCAACTGGAGCGTGCGATTTTAATCCTCTTTCTTACCATATGGCCGCTGGCTGGCTTGAAATATGACTCAATTAATTATTGCCAGGAAAGCCCTGGGGCCAAGCCTTTCTCTGGGAGGAGGTTTGGAGGTGCTCCCGAGGTTCTAATGGGGCTTTTCTCACCCTGTGCTGTGGGATTCAGGGATGTGGCTCAGCCCCATCCCACCCCAGCTTCTGTGTTGGCCCTACAAGACCAGGCATGGCCCCAGCTGCTCCTTGGCACCAGTTTTGGGGCTTTTTTTTGGCATTTCCAGCCTTGGAGGAGGAGGCAGAGATGCTGCTTGATGCAATGTGCTGCTCACCTGGAGCACGAGGCCGGCAGTCTCAGCATCACCTGGATAATTTTGGAGGCAGCCTCGCCCCCAAAATGGGATCTTAACCTGTGGCCCTCACACAGTGCCTGCATGTGCTCATCCTCTCTCCCAGATTCCCTGGGAGCTGCCAGCTTTGATCCCAGTGGATAATGCAGCAGCATGAAGGACCTCAGGGGTTTTTCCCCTTGCAGCCATGAGCTGGTGGTGGCTTTGTGGAGCACATTTTGGATCTGGGGGAGATGATAACTCAGGCTGCTTCATAGCAGAGGGGTTCTTGAGACCAGGAGCAGGCAATCCTAGAGGGATTCCCATGGATTGATGGCTCTGAGTCCGTGAAGGAGCTCTATTTATTACTATTATTATTATTATTACTATTATTATTGTTATTATTATTATTACTATTATTATTATTACTGTTATTAATCCCCAAGCCCGCCTGCCGCTTTGCCACCCCGTGCCAAGTGGAAAATGCAATAAAAAGGCAATTTTCCCGGGGTGGGCAGTGCCATCCCACCTGGCAGCCCGGCGGATGCTCCCGCTGGAATTCCAGGGGCTCCTGAATCCCGGTGAGTCACCGAAGGAGGACAGCCAGGCGCTGGCGCTGGCTGTTCCCATAGCAATTAGGGCTGGAGAGACGGTGCTGGAGCCCCACGGACCCCCCGTGTCCCCAAAAAGCGCTGCCAGGGGCGGCTGTCCCGCCCCATCCCGCGCATCCCCGCCGCTATGCTCCAGGCGGCCACGCCCGGGACACGCGCGGGGCCACGGGGCTGGATTGCCCCATTTTGGGCTGGGATTGAAGGGTTCGCCCTGGGAAAACCCCATTTTAGGTGCGAGTGGCATCAATTCTCAGCGGGACTTCTCCAAGGGTGTCATTCCTGTGCCCGGAGCGGGATGGGAGAGCGGGGTGTGTCCGTGTGTGCTCACAGCCAGCACGGAAGGAGGAGGAACGAGCTGAGGGATGAGGTTGGATTTTCAGGTTTTCTTGCTTTTCAGGCTCTTTTCTCGCTCTGCTCCCTGCCTGGGCTCAGCCTCTTTGTGGGGAGCAAAGGCAGTGGGAGATGGAGCCTCATTCCCTGGAACAGGATGTGGGTGCATCCTGGTCCACTGACCAAGGAATTTTTTGCTCGTCCTCACACAGTTTTATCCCTTACTCACTTCCAGCCCGGCTTTCCACGTGCATTTTTCCTTCTGGGTGCTGCATGCCTGGTGCAAACCCCTCAAACCCGCTCCCTTTGGAGCACAGGAGCAGCTTTATCCACCCCAAATCCCAGGGGGAATGGCCAGGAGGTGTCTCCCGGTCCTGCTGCTCGTGGGGAAGCTCGGGATGGCTGCAGGGAGAATTGTCTGTGGCCCCTGGAGCTCCGTGGGGAGGCAGGTCTGAGCTGGGAAGGACAGGATCCAGCTGCCAGGAGAACACGGATTTAGCCCCGTGGAGAAGCCAGGCTTGCTCCAAACCCCATCCAGAGTGGCTGGGATGGTGTTGGTCAGGTGTGGATGTTGGATCAGGCCAGTGATTAATTAGTGATGCCTTTGATTAGGGATGTGCAAGGGAATCGCGGGTGGGGAGGCAGCGGGATGCAGGATCAGGGAATCACGGGGTGGCCTGGGCTGGAAGGGATCTAAGAGACCATCTGGGATGGGCAGGGATGCAGCTGTGCTGAGGCTGGAGTCTAAAACCACTCATCTCCTCCATTTCATGTGGGAGCGATGGAACTCCAAGCATCAGTGGGAATAAAAATCCCTTCTGAAATGACATTGGACCAAGGCTTGAAAAATCAGCACCTCGCAGATGAGACACCCTGGATAATTCTTGGGAAGCAGCTGCTCCAGGACCTGCTCATCCTCCCAAACACAATTAGTTTTCACCTTATCTCGTCCTTCCCTGGCTTTTCACTCAGCAGTTTCCTCCCCCTGTTGTCTGTCATCATCATCCTCGTTAGAAGCTGGGTTAATTAGCTAATCCAAGGGAAGCTCCGGTGTTGCTGGACCGTGGTTGGAGTTCTCATGCAGATTTCCAGCTGAGCTGCAGGTTGGTTTTTCCAGGAGTGCTGCTCCCAGGAGCCTCTGGATAAGCTCCTTTAGCTGAGCTGGTGGCTCAGTTTAACAAGTTCATCCTCCTCTCCCCTCCTGCTCTCCTGAGGGCTTTGGGAAGGAAAATTGGCTCTGTCCATCCCTATTATTACTATTAGAAAAGCTCTCCTGGCTGGAAAAGTCCTGGATGGGCAGCTGCAAGAGGGATCTGTGTGGGAAGGGGCTGCCTTGCCTGAGCTTTGGAGCTCACCAGGAATCCGTGCTCCTTCCTGGGCTGTGTGAGACCCCTCCAAGGGGCAAAAACCCTCGGCAGAGCAGGGATATTCCCACTGCAAACTCCTCGGTGTTCCTGGTTTCACCGGGCTGCTCAGCATCCTTCCTCCCTCTGCATCCTCTGTTCAGGGGGAGAAATCCCAGCCCCAAAGCCCGGCTGCTTCCTGCTTTTCCTGTGCCTTGAGCTGCCTGTGCCCACCCCTGCAGGCAGAGCCGGGGACCACGGGGACATCGGTGCCCTGTGCCACCACCAGCGCCTCTGTGCAGAGGCACAAACCAAATTCTGGAGATCCTGCACCTGCCTGGGCAGGAAGAGCTGGAGCCACGGTGTTCCCAAGGGTGGAACCTCCAGGAGAAGGGCGGCTGAGCCGGGTGGGTTCCTGTGCTAATTACGGTCATTATGGTCATTAGGGTCGGGTCTTGGGTGTCTCGTGTCGGTGCTGCCATGCCAGGAAACTTCAGGCTTAGAACCGTGGAGTTGTTTAGGTTGGAAAATCCCTCGAAAATCTTCAAGTCCAACCATTCCCACCGAGGTCCCCGAGTGCCACATCCACGGCTTTTAAACCCTTCCAGGCGTGGGGACTGCACCCTGGGCAGAGTGTGTGGAGTGTGCCTGGAATTCCTGCGCGATTTTTGCCAATTCCCTTTTAATAGTTTGCTTTCCTGGTTCCTTTTCCGAGGAGCAGGCGTGGTGCTGAGCCCCTGCAGCCAGGGAAAAGCCACCATCCTGGTGTCTCCCTGGGGACAGGCAGAGTGTCCCCATGCAGCCCCCAGAGCCTGCAGGGATGTGGAGGAGCTGTGTTTTTCTCTCTTGTTCCCATCTGAGCTGTGCCCCAGAGGACAGCCCAGGAGCTGGATGAAATTCAGGAATATTTAACCTGTTGCTGCGTCCCCCTGGGATGACACAGGTGGGTGTGGATGGTGTCCAACAGGGGTGTGATCCCCTAAAGGGCAATTCTGAAGGGATGCTGGAAGGATTCTTCAAGCTTCAGCTGTCTCGAAATCCTCCCTGAAGCTGTGAATTCGTGTGCAGGAGCTGTGGGTTTGGAGGAGCTGATGTTTTGGGGTCATTTTGGGTAAGAAAGCGCCAGCTGTCAGCTGATGTGAGACGTTCAGCATTGGTTTGATTCCTCTTTGGAGCCGGTTTTGCTTTGGAGCAGGTGCAGGGAAGGGAGGGAAGGAGGATAAAGAAGGTGTGGAGAGTCAGGGGTGCCAGGAAAATGTCTTCACAATCCCACTGCCACCAAGGGATCCAGGACAGTGCCAGCATGTCTCTGCCTGTCCTTGGGGCTTTGTTATGCTGGCAGCGAAAGGTCCTGTGCACATAAACTGTGGGAGAAACAGGCAGGGCTTGGTCTGAGCCTCCTGAGGACAGGAAAAATTCTCAGTGCCCAGGATCCAGAGGAGGTGGAGCTGCTCCAAGGGCTGGAGCCTCTCAGCTCTGGAGCCAGGCTGGGAGAACTGGGAATGTTCCCCTGGAGAAGGCTCCAGGGAGAGCTCAGAGCCCCTTTCAGGGCCTGAAGGGGCTCCAGGAGAGCTGGAGAGGGACTGGGGACCGGGGATGGAGGGACAGGAGCCAGGGAATGGCTCCCAGTGCCAGAGGGCAGGGATGGGTGGGAGATTGGGAAGGAATCTTTGCTCTCACCCATCACTCAGGGCAGATCAGAGCTGTCCCCATGGCTGTCATATGGGCCCAGGTGTCCCCAGGATGTCCTGCAGGAACATGGCCAGGTCTGCTCAATGCTCCAGATCTCCTCCATGTTCCTTCTCAGGGACTTCCTTTGCTGGTTCTGCAGCAGTTTGGGGTTTGCAGTTGGGGCCCAGCCATCACAGCCTCCCTGAACCTTTCCTAATTAATCTCCAAGCCTGTGGCTGCTGCTGGAGCAGCTCTGATCCAGCTGGAAAGTGCCCAAGCAGAGGTTCCCTGCCCTGGGAAACACCAAACATTTACCAGGCCTGGGAGAGTCCATGGCTTTGTGTAGAACCTTGGGAAGGGGCAAGGACATGGTGGGGACAGAGCTCCAGTGTGACCCTGGGACAGCTTTTTTGGAAAAGGCTTTGGGTTCAGTTCTTGAAGTCTGCCTGTGCTGCATCCTTTGGATTTTTAATATCCTGGAGATGTGGTGGTGTTTGTGTGGAGCTGGCCATCAAAATCCCTTGCATTATTTATCAGCTGATTTAATATAATTGCTCAGCCTCACATCCTTGCTCAGGGATTTTTATCTGCCTCTGGTGCTTCCCTCACTTCCCACTTAATGCCAGTGGTGGGGGGAACTCTCCCTCCTCCTCCCTCCCTGCACACTGTGAATAAAAATGGGGAATAAAGGGAATAAAAAGATTATTTTAACGCAGCGAGCCAGGCTTAAGGAGAGGTATAAGCAGCAAATATGGGAAGCACTGATTATTATTTTTTAAGCCTAAAATCTAAGCCCTGTGTAAGTGTTTCCATTAAATGATGTAAAAGTTAGGCTGGTTTTGAATCCACTCTGCTCCTACATCCTGCCTGGAACTTAGAGCCCCCAAAGAGCAGCTGCTTCCAGTGACTTCACAGCTCAGGAAAAATATAGAAACCCACTGAAACTGAGTAGCAGGTAGGCAGGGAAAGGTGTTTAATCCTGGGAAAGGCACCTCGTGGAGCATCGTGGTGCAAAGGCATTGATTCCAGAAGGATTAAAGTTCTGGGAGTGGACACAGAGCAGGATAAATGAACCTCATGAGAGATCCATGCACGGGAAGGGAGGGAATCCAGCTGTCTTGTGCTGCTTAATCCAGGCTTTGCAGCGTTCCTTGGGCTTGAAATTATTCATCTTTTGTATTTTTTTTTTTTTTTTTGCCGTGGAAGTGTAAAAGCACCGCCCAGGCTGGCGGCTTCTCCTGCCGCCTGCGTATTCCCGGTGTGTGCTGAGCATGTGTCATCCCACAGCCGGCATGGTGGGAAAAGCAGGGCCCTTGACTCAGCAGGAAGCGTGGCAGGGATGCTGTGCCAGGGTTTTGGGGGAGAAATGGGCTGGATCAGGGATTTAGGGCTCTGTAGGAAAGGTGAGGCGTTGTACGTGACGGTCAGTAAGCGATGAGCGTGGGTGAGGATGGAGTCAGGCTAGGGAATGGTGTGGGAAAAGCTCCAAGGGAGCAGCTGGGGAGGGAAAAAATTTTGGTGTTTTGCAGGAGCAGTGTGGTCAGGGAAAATGTAGGTGGGTCAGGCCTGGAGCAAAGGGAAGCTGCTGAGCACTCGCTGCTGCTGCTGCTGCTGCCTCCCAGTCCCTGCCCCAGTTCTGCCACGCTGGCCGTGCCCTCCCCTCCTCGTTCCTGGAGAAGGGCCCAGGTGTGCTGGTAACCAGGGCCTACTTTAGCCCAGAATGCAGCAGGGCACAGGGGAGAGAGAGGCAGCAGCAGGGCAGGGAGTTAAATTTAATTGGGATAATATGGGTCAGCTCGGCGGCCGAGCGGGGAGCAGCAGCACCAACAACCTACTTCTGCCAGCCCGCCCAAATAACCTGGTTTGAGCTCTGCCAGGGCTCCAGCCCTGCCTGCAGCCCTGTCCTGATCCACACCTGCATCCCTGCACTGATCCCTGCCCTGATCCCTGCCCTGTTNTGCCCTGATCCTTGTCCTTATCCCTGCACTGATCCCTGCACTGATCCCTGTCCTTATCCCTGTCCTTATCCCTGCCCTGTTCCACACCTGCAGCCCTGCCCTGATTCCTGCTCTGATCCACACCTGCATCCCTGCCCTGATCCACACCCACATCCCTGGCTGGATCCCTGCCCACATCCCTGTATTCCTGTCTACATCTCTTTCTCCATCCTTGCCCTTATCCTTGCTTGCATCCCTGCCTGCAGTCCTGCCCTCATCCCCACTGGTTTGGAGAACTCTCTCTCACAGCCTCAGCTTTGCCAGGCTGGGAAATGTCAGAGCCAGCACAAGCCACAGGAAATTCCTTTTCAAAGTTATGGATTGTAGAAATACAGAATGCACAGGGTATTTTTTTTCTTTTTCCCCTTCTTTTTGCCTCTCTTTTCTGCTTTTTTTCCCTCTTTTTATTTCTCTTTTTTTCCCCCCTATCCTTTTATACCCTTTTTTCCTCTCCTTTTCCTCTTTTTTTTTTTTCCCCTCAGAAACCTGCTAAACCCTCCCCCGTTCCATGTGGATCCTCCACCTGCACATTGGGATGTGGCCCTCAGCAGATGCTTTACTCACTTCACGGCTGTCTCGGGGATGTGAAACCCTCACAGCCCCAAGACAACGGGGTTTTACCCCACAACCCACACCTAAAACACACCAAATCCCTCAAAATTGTCACAGAACCCCCATCTCCATGTGGTGCAGCCACTATTGGAGTAGCTCTGAAGGCACCAGCTGTGGATGCTGTGAAAAACCTGAAAAAGGAATCCCTGCATGGTTTGGCTTAGAGGAGACCTTGAAATCATCCAGTTCTACCCCCTGCCATGGGCAGGGGTAATTCCCACTATTCCAGGTTGCTCCAAACCTGGCCTTGAACACTTCCAAGAATGGAAGGAAAAATTAATTTTAAAAAAAGGTGAAAAAAAACCAAAAAAAGTTTCTAAGCTTTGTTCCTTCCATGACAAGGATGGGAAGAGAAATACCAGGCAGCAGCCCTGGGAATTCTGTCTACACTCTCAGCTGGGCTGTGACCTGTTTGCTGTATTTGAAGCTTGAAATAGAGCCTTATGAGTAATGTGGTTCAGGTGCTTATCACCAATTAATTAATTCTTTTGCAGGGTGGATACCTAATTAAAGCAGTCTCAGGTAATTCCTGGGTGGGCTCAAATTAATGGGGCTGCTTAACGGGGTTGTTTCTCTGCTGATGTAATTTGCTGGGTGATTCCCAGTGGCTGGAAAGGGTCATTTGGCTCCCTGTGAGTGGTACTTAAAATAAAATTCTAATAAAGGTTTGATCGGGGTGAAATCATCAGAGGATGATTTCTCATCATGAGGATTTCTGCAGCCCAAGGCTTTGCCTGCTGCAGGAGGTGTTTTTTAGGGAAAAAAGGTGAGGCTCTAGCCAAAAAAAAAGAGATTTGAGATTTATTTGAGCTGAAAACTGCTTTGCAGAGGGGTGGGCCCAGCAACCTGGCACGAGCCCTGGCAAAATCCACAGTCTCCTTCCCTTTTCCTGTGGTCACATGGAGGGTGCCCCTAAAATAGGATCTTTTCACCAAATCAGGGCAATGTCTTGTCCCAATTCCTCCACAGTGGCTGTGTCCCCATGCCAATGAGCAGGGATTGGTAAATCATGGAATTATGAAGGCTGGAGAAGATCCCTGAGATCCTGGAGTGGAACCATTCCCCAACCTTGAATTTGGTGTGATTTGGGTGAGGCTCAGGGTGGGTTTGGCCCTTCCCAAATCTTGGAAATGTGGTGTTGACACAGCCAAATACCCAAATCCTCTTGGAAGTGCTGGGAGAAACAACTCCATTTGCAGCTCTCCCTTCATCTTCCCTTCCCTTTCAATCCTCATTTCCCATCTCCCCATCAAGATTTTTATCTTGACCCAGGCCCATGTGTAAGAGCAGGATGTTAAAAACTGAAACACGTGACTGGCTATGTTAATTAACATGAAATAATAGCTCTTGGCTGCTTCCTTTAATTGAAGGTCAGGAGTTCAGAGCTGGATGAGCAGATAAGGAAGAAATTCCTGACAGGTGAGGCCCTGGCCCAGGTTCCCAGGAGAACTGTGGGTGCCCAGTCCCTGGAAATGTTCAATGCCAGGCTGGAAGAGCAAGCTGGGATAATGGAAGGTGTCCCTACCCATGGCAGGGGTTGGAATGGGATGAGCTTTCTTCCAACCCAGACCAGTCTGGAATTCTGTGATCTATGTACTGGAGATACTCTGATCCACCCATGGATTTTGGGGAATTTCTGAAGCTGTGTGTTCTCCTCTCCACCACTCCTGTGCTGCAGCAGCCTCCAGTCTCCCAGTGACCTCTGGGTGTTGTTTAACATTTTATTAAACCTTAAAACCACAACTCAAGCCCCAAAAAAAAACCCCCCCACTAAACCTGAAGGCCCTTTCATTTTTGGTGGCAGGGCTGAGCAGGCTGTGACAGGATGTGTGCCCTTGTCTGTCCTGCTGGGGTGTCACAGCCCAGGCCCCTCCTGTGTCACAGCAGGAGGAGATGCCAGCCCTGCTCCCCAGTATCTGGGCATCCTCATTCCCCAAAATTTGGGCATCCTTATTCCCTGGTATTTGGACATCCTCATTCCTTAGTATTTGGGCATCCTCATTCCCCAAAATTCGGGTATCCTTATTCCTCAGTATCTGGGCATCCTCATTCCCTGGTATTTGAGCATCCTCATTCCCCAAATTTTGGACATTCTTATTCCTCATTGTCTGGGCATCCTCATTCCCTAGTATTTGGGCATCCTCGTTCCCCAAAATTTGGACACCCTTATTCCCTGATATTTGGACATCTTTATTTTCCAATATTTGGGCACCCTTATTCCTTGATATTTGAGCATCCTCATTTCCCAAAATCTGGACCCCTTTATTCCTCAGCATTTGAGGATCTTTATCCTTCAGTATTTGAACATTGTTATCTTTCAAAATCTGGACATCCTTGTTCCCAAGTATTTGGGCATCCTGATTTCCTGGATACCTGGGAATCCCCATTTCCCTCTGTATGGGCTTTCTCATCCCTTAGTATCCTTATTCCCTGATATTTGGGCAAACCTGAATTCCCCAATATTTTGGCAGTCCTGAATCTCCGATATTTGGGAATTCTTATTCCCTGGTATTTGGACAACCTTGCTCTCCAGTATTTGGGCATTCTTATTTCCCAGGATCTGGACATCCTTATTCCTCAGAATTTGGGCAATTCTTATTCTCCAAGTATCTGGGAATTCTTATTTCCCTCTTTATGGGCATTCTTACTCCTCAGTGTTTGGGTATCTCTGAATTCCCCAATATCAGGGTGTCCACGTTCCCCAGTATTTGGATATCCTAATTCCTCAATATTTGGGCATTCTTATTCCCCAAGTAAGTGGGAATTTTTTTTTTCCCTCTTATTCCTCAGTCTTTGGGCATCCTTATTCCCCAGGCACCCGGGAATTCCTATTTGCCCTTTAAGTGGGCATTTATATTCCTTGGTATTTGGGCATCCTTGAATTCCCCAGTAGTTGGGCATTCCTCAATATTTGAGTATTCTTGTTCCCTGGTATTTGGGCATTCTCATTCCTCAGGATTTGGGCATCCTTATTCCCAGTACTTGGCCAACGAGAGGAAACACCCAGAGCCTGACCTGCTCCCACCACTGGGATTATCCCTTCTGCACCAACACCTTTTTTTCCCAGGATTTTCCCCCAAATAACAACTCTAGAGCAGCCTGGGGGTTTACTCAACTACCAGTGCATTCCCTAGTGGCATTCCCACGTTTCTGGACCCTTTTTCCAGCCCAGGAGCAAATCTGTGCTCCCTCCCTGTTGCACTGGGATGGAAAGAGCCAAAATCTTACAGGAATGGTAGAGCAGAGGAGACCAGAGCAGATGTCCCAGGCTGCTGATCCTTCACCTGAACAATCTTCTTTTTTTTAAAAAAAAAACAAACCACAAAACCCCTAAAAAAACAAAAAAAGGAAGTGGAGGTTGGTTCCTGTTTGCTTCAGTTTGAGCTGTTAGGGGCCTGAGAGAAAACAAAGAGCTGAGGTTCCCACTGCACGTGATGCCCACGGGGCAGGGACTGCTCCAGGGAGAAGGGACAGACCAGGAATGTGAGGCTGGAGCCTCCTGACTCCATCTGGGCTTCAGTCGTGGCCAGCTCTGGCACACAAGGTGGGTGAAGGGCACATCCCACCCCTGGCAGAGCCAATCCCACTGCTGAGCTCTTCCTCCAAAGCAAAATTAGGGGAGAGAAAAATACTCTTTGCCTTGCCTTGAGAATTCCCATCCTTGGGAATGCCCAAGGCCAGGTTGGACACTGGGGCTTGGAGCAGCCTGGGACAGTGAGAGGTGTTCCTGCCGTGGCAGGGGGTGGAACTGGATGAGGTTTAAGGTCCCTTCTGAGCCAAACAATTCTGGGATCAATAACTGGGGCTGAAATGGGCTTCCATCCCATCCCCTTTGGCAGGAGGGATGGGATGCTGAAGCTGTTTCCATAGAAACAGGCTCGGGTTTTTTTCCCACTCTGTTGTCTTTGAATTTATTTATTTATTTCTCTCCCAGCACATCTCTGACCTTCAAGCTGCTTCCCAGGGATTTAAACACTGTATTGGACATCCAGGATTAAAAAAACTGATGGGAAAGGGAATAAAATCCCTGTGGAGAGGGGCTGGGAGCTGGAGCTGGAGCCACTGCTCAGGATTAAGGGGTTTTTTTGCCCCAGAAAAAGCACAAGCTGAGCTCAGACCATTTTCTTTCCTTAAGGAAAAAGTGAAACACGTGGAATTTGGGTGTATTAAGACATCATTCCAAGCCAGATCTGTAACTCCTGTTGGGATCAGTGGGACCATCCTATCTCCCACCCCCTGGAAAACGTGGCTCTGCTATTTTCTATTTTGCCTGTTGTATTTTTATACTTTTCTGGATATATTTAGCAATTTTTTCTATTTTTATTTTTTCAGCTGAGCCACCTATTTTTAGCCATGGCTTTTAGCAAAAGCCACAAGATGCCTGGCAAAGCCATCCAGCCCCTCACGAGGGATTCCCACGTTCCAGGACAGGCCCTATTCCCAATTATCCCTTCTGGATGCTGCATCCTGGCTGGTTTTGGGGAGGAAAAGGCAGTTTTTGGGAGAGCCTGCTTGTCTCAGTGGGGATGCATCGAGCTCGGCTGGGCTCATCTCTTGAGAAGTGCTAGGACAAGGAGAAGTCCCAACGTGGATGAGATTTGGGACAAATCCCTCCATTAAAATACCCAGCCTGGAATCTTTTCTGGACCAAAAAAAAACCCTTTTCTGACCTAAAAAAAAACCCTTTTATGACCAAAAAACCTCTGTTTTATGAACCCAACCCCCACCTGCCTGGGAGGAACAACTTTGATCCCTGCTCTCCCCAAAATCCTGGCTGTCCCAGTGGGATTCACTCACTTTGCTGTAACTGAGTGGGAAATGCTGGTGCATCAGGGATGGGGAATAGGACTTTTTTTTAAAGCAAGGAGCAGGGAGGTTGCTGCTTTCACCCCAAAAAGGAGCTGGTTTTGGGGTGGGTGATGCTGCTTTTGCTCTTTGAGCTGAGGGAAGGGAGAGGTTTCGGCCTGGCCAATGTCAGCACTTTCTGTTTCATTCCTGCTTTTCCTTTTGGTTCAGGAGGGGAGAGATGGGTTTTGTGGAAAGCAAAGAAGAACCTCACTGGGAGGTGAAAAAAAGTCTGGAAAATTGAATCATTTCAGGTTGGAAAAGCCCCTCTGAGGTCATTCCCCCAGCACTGCCGAGGCCACCGCTGCCCCATGTCCCCAAGTGCCACATCCACATGGATTTTAAATCCCTCCAGGGACTGGGCTGCCAATTCCAGTGTGTCTTCCTGACTATTCCAATTCCAGCTGGCAGGAGAGCACATGTTCCACAGGTTTAAGACTGGAAAGGGCCACAGTGGGATGGGCAGAGGCCTCAGAGCCCGAGAGATGCAGGAGGTGGCAGCCATTAAATCTCACTCAGGGCCTGTTTGCATTTCCAGGAATATCTGGAAGTGTTTCCAGGGATGCATCCTGCCTTTGGACAGTGGCAGACCCAACCCAGTGCAAAATGTGCTTTGAGAGACCCCCTTCTGTAATGGCAGTGCCTATTCAGGGTAATTGCACTGATTAATCACCCTTACAATCATAAAATTGTGGAATTGTTTGGGTTGGAAGGGATTTTAAAGCTCATCTTCTCCCGCTCCTTCCCATGGTCTGGGACACCTTCCATTATTCCAGGCTGCTCCCAGCTCCATCCAGCTTGGCCTTGGACACTTCCAGGGATAGGAAAATGCCATTTTTTTTAACATTTAGGAGAATTCCAATCTCCACCTACTCGCACCTTGAGCTAAAACCCAACTAAAAGAGGAGGAAAAAACCCAAATGGAGGTGGTTAAGCTCCAATCCCATGGGTTTGGAGCTGGAGCTGGTGATGGATCCAGGACCAGGCACCCAGATTCCAGGGTCCTCTCTGCTCCACAGCCTCTCAGCTCAGCTCTGTGCAAAGCAGGCAGCAGCTGCTGCTGACGAGGAGCTGGCAAACGAAGCTTAATTACTCCTGCAAGCAGCTCTGGGGTGCCAGAGCCCCACAGGAACCCAGGCTGGGAGAGAGGAATGGCTTGGCAGCTTAGCAGGAGGGCTCAGCATCCAGAAATGCTCCTTTGGGTTGGATGGGCCATTTGGTGTGGAAATGCATCCAGGAATCCAGGTGGATGGGGCTGGTTGGGATGGAGGAGGTCAGGTTGTCCCTTGGCCTGGAGCAATGGTGGCTTTTAGCTCAGAGCTAAACTTTAAACCCCAATCTCATCTCATCAAACTGCTCCACATCCACATTTGTTGAAGATTTTGGCAAAGCTGGAGTGAGTAGACACAACAGCATCGGGGATCAGGGATGTGCCTCGCTGTTTGCCCGCTCAAATCCCAATTTTTGGTGCCTGTTTGGGCTGGGTGCTCCTGGTGGTGGAAAAAAAATGTCATTCAAATGTATCAAAGGCTCTTTGCTCAGCAGACAGCAACAAATGAGGTGGTTTTTTGGAGCTTAGGGACCAACCAGCAAAAATCAGCAGCAAAATTTTCATGCCCATTTATTGCCAGTGTTTTTCATGGAATCCCAGAGTGGTTTGTGTTGGAAGGGACCTTAAAAAACTCATCCTCCATCCTCTTCCATGGCAGGAACACTTTCCCCTATCCCAGGTTGCTCCAAGCCCTGTCCAGCCTGGCTTTGAACATGTGGCAGGCTCAGCTTTTCTGGGAAACCTGTGCCAGGCTCTCACCACCTTCACAGGGAAGAGATTTAATCCAAGCCAAGCTGCTGGAGCATCCTCCTCTCCTTGAACCCCCAGTTCCTCTTTACTCATTTCAGTCAACCAAACAACACCCCAGAAAGTACCCTCAGATCCAAGGAAGTTTATTTTCCAGGCACTGTAATTCCTAGCAGTCACATCCCTCCCTGGGATAGGAAATTCCAGAGCCAGGACTGGAGATGTGATGGCTGCAGAGAGCCTTGCCTGACCCCATTTGGGGAATCTGGGTGTTCCCAGGGTGCTGCAGTGATAGCCCTTGGATACAGGTCACTCAGGAGCTGTGCCAGCATTATCCCAATTAATCTCTGGCTCCCCTCCGTCAGAGATCAGCTCCTGGCCTTAGGCAGCAAAATTCCAAGCATGAAGCTAAAAACCACCCAATATTTCCTGGCCTTCCCATGATCACAGGGCTGCTCTCACACCCTGTGCTCTTGTGCTGAGCTTTGCCTGCAATGAAAGGAGTTTCATGGCACTCCCAAGGGAATTCGGGCAGTGCCTTATTTCCCTCACTTAATGGCACGTGTGTGCCTGGATAATGGGATTCCTGCCTTGGAGCTCACAGGTTAATGAGTCCTTCCTCATTATTTTCATGCTAATGATGTTTAACACAGCCAGGACATGGATATTGTCTCTTTTGGGCTCTGCACTGTAATTACAAGTCGGGATCTTGCCAGGTTGTTTTGATATTTGTCTGTTGTGCAGAGGGGCTGTGGGTTATTTACTGTGTGTGGAAAGGGTTGGATTTGTTTAAAGGGATGCAAAAAGCTGGAGAGGGACTTTGGAAAAGGGCCTGGAGTGACAGGAATGGCTTCCCACTGCCACAGGGCAGGGATGGATGGGATCTTGGGAAGGAATTCCTGGCTGGGAGGGTGGGGAGGAACTGGAGTGAATTTCCCAGAGCAGCTGTGGCTGCCCCTGGATCCCTGGAAGTGTCCAAGGCCAGGCTGGACAGGGATTGGAGCAGCCTGGGATAATGGAAGGTGGGATGGGATTTAAGATTCCTTCCAACCCAAAACTGTTCCACCTCTCTTGGAGAAATCCAATCCAAACAAAAAAAGCCCCGTGGAATCTTGGGGTTACTCCTGGTGTTTCCACACCTTCCTGGGGGCACAGTGGGATCTCCTCTCTCTGGGATTTAAAAGCTGCTTTTGTGGCTGCCCTGTTGGAGCAGCTCCACCAGGGCTGTTTTCCGGGGTGGGACATGCACGAGCTCACTTTGAAGCCTCACCTGCTGCTTTTATTTTTCTTATTCATGGTGGAGGAAACGCCCCAGGTTTCCCCAGGGGTGGAAATGTTCTAAAACCATCCCTGGCCCCAAACTGGTTCTCACTTGAAGCATCTGCAGAGCTGCTGAGCATGGTCGAGGGTGTGGTGCCTCCTGGGAGGTTCCTCTGAGTTGCCTCAGAGTCCCCAGAATTGTCCCAGCAAGCCTGTGCTTGTGACCCCTCCCAGAATGGTCCCACCCTTCCCTCACCTTATTTTTGGGGCTGTTTTCCCCATTTTAGTGTCCCTAGGGCTGGCTGTGGTAAGAGCAAGGGAAGGTTTCCTTGCAGGAGGGTGGCAGCAGGGTTGGATATACAGAATTCTTTAAGGGATCAGGGCTCTAACATCCATACAGATGCTCTCAGCAGCCCTCCCTGCTCCCATGGATCCTAAACATGGAATGACTGAAGTCCCTGAAGTGATTCCCTGCCCCTGGAGCAGGTTCTTTGTATGAAAGGGCACAGCATGGAATTGCTTAGGTTGGAAAAACCCTCTAAGATCGACTCCTCAGCACTGCCAGTGCCACCACTAACCCATGTCCCCAAGTGCCACATCCACACACTTTTGGAACACTTCCAGGGATGCCATTTGCTGCCTTAGGAAAGGCTCTGTGGTACCCAAACCAGGCTTGCAGCATCTGGGTTGAACCTGCACCAAAACCTTTGAGTTCTGGTCAGCTCAAACCACAAACCTTTGAGTTCCTGGTGGAAAGGCTGAACCTTTCCCAGCTGCTGTGCCAGAACCACAGCACATTCCACAGCTTTGCAGGGCAAGGAAGAGCAGGGAGGGATGCACTCTGCTGCTCAAACCCCTCCAACCACAAAAAAAAAACAAAGCACATAAACCCACAGAGAAACAACACACAGGCTGAGCTGAGCCTCCAACCACGGCTCAGGAGGGGAGCAAACCCAGCCAGGAGCTCTGGCTGGCACTGGGAGCTGGGCTGGAGCATTTTGGCAGCATTTCCCCGGGAGATGCTCCCTCCAGCCCACCACAAACCCTGTGCACCAGACAGTTAAATCCATGCCCTGCCCCTGTGCACCCTCCAGCCCGCTCTGCTGCCAGCAGCCCTGGGCTACTTGCCCGCTGACTGACACCTCTTCCTGTGCTGCAAACCTCGCTGAATGCAAATAAAAAATGTCCCTGGGGGCTGGGCTTGCAGGGCATGGCGTGGGGGGAACCTGGGGATGTGGCACCCGGCGCCTGTGAGGGACCTCTGGGGTCCCTGGTGCTGCAAATGATGGCCCCACAGAGCTGAGTTTTGTTTTCTGTTCTCTTTATTTGAAGGGCCAAGAGGAGCGGAGCTTCCCTTAGAGGCACAAATCACCAAAGAGATCAGCTTCTGGTAAAAAATAACCCCTCCTTGTGCTCCCCTCCTCATCCTCAAACCCTGGCTGGCCCTGGCGTGACTCCTTCTCCAAGCACCAGTGCCAGGTTGATTCCTTCTATAAATCCCTCTCTCCAAACACTCTAAACCTCCTAAGATGAGCTTGAGCTGAGCATGCCCTCATCTTTTCCTTAAAACACCACAACTCTCTTATTTTAGGGCTTGTCCCATTGCCCAGGGGTCTTGCTGTGCAGGATATCCTGAAAAAAACCAAACATTTTGGAGCTGGCAAGGCAATCCCAGTCAGGCAGGAGCACTGCTGGAAACCACTTGCTGCTGGAGGAGCTGGATGCTGGGATTCTGCTGCCTCTGCCAGAGCTCACTGCTGGTAGAAGGTGCTGGAAAAACATCCGGGATCCAGCCTGCTGTGGCCTTAATGAGCATCCCCCGCCTGCCTAGGGTAGAAATCTCCAGAAACAGGAAACTCCAGCATCCTGTTTAGCATCTCAATGTGCAAATTGGCAGCAGGGACAAAGCCAGCGAGGCCAAGGGACACTGGACACACACTGGGCACCGGCACGGGCCGGATGACGGGCAGGCAATGAGTCTGGCACAGAAAATTCCTGCTCCCTGATTTGTGTTGCTTTCATGGAAAACATCAAAGCCCAGCTCAGCTGGGATCCTGCTGCTGCAGGCTGGGCAGTCCCAGTGTCACCAGTGACATCCCTGCTCTGGGAACACCCCTGGCAGCGTGGGTCGGGATCTCCCATCCTCCCATCCTCATTTTGCTGGTTCAAACACTCCAGATGTGCAATTCCAGCCCATCCTTTGGGGATTGGAAAGGCTGGGAGCAGCCCAGGAGCTGATGTTGGTGTTTTCCTGCCCACAGTCCATCCCAGGAGCACTCCTGGCCTGCCCATGGCTAGCAACAACACTGCTAGCATAGCACAAGCTCGCAAGCTGGTGGAGCAGCTGAAGATGGAGGCCAACATCGACAGGATAAAGGTAGGAATTCTTGGCAGATGCCTCTGGAAATGCCTTTGGGAGGTGGTGGTTGCTGCTGTGGAGGGAGCTGGGTTAATGTGCTGGTTTGGTATTGGTTGATATTTAGGAAGAAGGGAGAAAAGCGTTCACAGAAATGGGTTTTCTTGAGAGAGGTTTTTTTTGTGCGTGTGTGTTTAGGAAAGGTTAATAGCTGTCTGGTTTTGAGAATTGATAGTTTTGTAAAGGATTGAAGAAATAGCTAGGAAATAAAGGTAATCGCAAAAATCAGTTAAAAAAACCCTTTCTTTAAACAGCTCGTTCTTAAAAAAATAACAGCCTGTAAATTAACATAATTCATTCACTCAACTATAAAAATAAAAAAAATTTCACAATAACAAACATTTTTCTAAACTGGACAACTGCTGTTTATAAAAATACAAAGCCACTAAAAAACTGTATTCTTATAAAAATTTCTCCATAATGTTACAAAAAAACTCCTCACCCAATAAAAACTGAAAAAAACTATTATAAAAATAATAGCTAATTTAAAATCCCACATATTGTTTTTATGTTAGCAGTTAAAAAAAATTAGACAAGAGAGAAAAAATGTTCCAAAAAATTCTTTTTTGTTTTCTTTTTCTATTCTTTTAATTTTATTAATAAAGCTTTCTTCAGAATCTTAAAATTTAAACCTATTCTTACCCTTCTCCTAAAATCATATCTCACAACAAAAAAATAAATAAACACACTAATAAATGTAACCAACTTTAAACCCACCACATTATTTGATACATTAACCACAAAATTCAAATTACCAAATCTAAACCACTACAGATGTGGAGCCAGGTGGTGTTTGTGGGGGATGCTCTTGTTTTAAATGATCCTGGCTGAAGGCAGTGGGAGATGGAACCCCAGAATCTGGGAATGATTTGGGTTGGAGGAGACTTTTAAGCCCTTCTTGTTCCATCCTCCTGCCAGGGACACCTTCCACTATCCCAGGTTGCTCCCAGCCCCATCCAGCCTGGCCTTGGACACTTCCAGGGGTGAGAAGCACTGGAAGCATCACCTGGAGCCCTGTGGGCTGGTGGGAAGGAGTGACTGTCCCCAAGGCACATCTCAACTCCTTGCTAAGAGCTTAAATCCAGGGAGAGAAGTGCTGCAGGGCTGGGATGAGCTGCTGTGGCTTGGGAGCTGCTGCCAGGTCTGGAATAAGGAGCGAGGTTGGTGGGTGAGGGCAGGAGATGCTGCTGCGGATGTTCCTGCCAAGAGATGCGTGGGAGAACCAGCAGGGATGCTAAAGTCAGCCCTTGCCTGCTGCAGGATAGGAACGGGGGAAAGGCTGGGAAGGCTGGCAATGGGAATAGAGGCTGACAGAGCAGCTCAGAGCCCAGAGGTGCAGAACCAGCCCAGAGCCAGCCCCAGCAGGGACGTGCTGCCGCGCCGCCGGTCGGCTTCTCATCTCTGATCTGATGGTCCCTGCCCAGGGATGCTGCCAGCCCTTCCCTGCTGGTGGCACCTCTCCAGGTGGGATGTCCCCAGTGCAGCCTGTCCCTGACACAGGGCTCCTCCTTTTGCAGGTGTCCAAAGCAGCAGCAGACCTGATGGCGTACTGCGAAGCCCACGCCAAGGAGGACCCTCTATTGACCCCCGTCCCGGCCTCAGAAAACCCCTTTAGAGAGAAGAAGTTCTTCTGTGTGATCCTGTAAACCCTGGAGGAGCCTGACGGGCACTCAGGCCACCCTGAACACTGATGTAGAGTTTTTAGGAATGGGGACGACCTGCTGGTCCGCAGAATTTAAACAAAAATAAGTAAAAAACACGGCCTGGAAGCTACAGAGATGTGCATGTTTAAAGAACCTGGCCACCTTTGGGGGAATCAGATGACCTGCATTGCAAGGCAAAAGATCTGAAGTCTGTCGAGTTGCCTAGAAAGAGAAAAACAAACAAACAAACAAAAAAAAAAATACCATGTAAAGAATAAATCTGTGTCACTTTTCTGCTCACGAAATTGTTTGATTGTTCCATATTTAAAGCACCAGAGCTGTGCTGAGCAGAGTTAACTGCTAAGGATGTGTATAACCTTCTTGGAATGGTATTGTTGGTTTCTTTCCAAGCTAATATTTTTGATTTGTCAGATATATAGCGACAGGTTAGGTGGCTGTGCTGTTACTCAATGTTTGGTCTTGTGCTTTTTCATTTCTGGCTGTAGCGTAGCAGGGCGGGGTCGAGGGGACACCAGCAGCTCCGTGTCCCCAGCAAACCCCACTTTTTATCATTCTCTCTATGGTTAGCTTTGGTTCTGCCGGTAAAAGTGATTCCTGTGTTGTGCTTGGTGCTTCCTAGCCCTGTGATGACATTCAGTGGTAGTGCATGAGAGTTTAATTCCATTCATCCGCTCCAGACTTTTCTTTTCTAGCGTCTGGCACCACGTGCTGGTGGAAGAAGCCGTAGGGAGGAATCAGAGGCGATTCTGAAAGCAAAGAGAGCTCCTGAGATGCCTTAGACGTGCCTGAAATACCTCCTGCCACAGGGCAGGTGCCAGCCCGGGTGCAGGGAGAGCCAAGAAATCCGAAAAATCAAAGTTGACAACTTCTTTCCGGGTCTTTCCTTTCTCCTACACCTCTGTGCCTCTGCTCTCCTTGCTTGGTCCTGCTGTTTTCCTGGTTCCTGGTAGCGCTTCCTTCCCTTGGGGCTGGTCTGGAATGTTGCTGGGATGTTGTTCAGTGCTGGGATGCTGCTCCATGGTTGGATGCTGCTCCTCCATGGGATGCTCCTCCATGGTTGGATGCTGCTCCATGGTGAGAATGCTGCTCCTCCATGGAATGTTGCTCCATGGTTGGATGCTGCTCCTCCATGGAATGCTGCTCCATGGTTGGATGCTGCTCCTCCATGGAATGCTGCTCCATGGTTGGATGCTGCTCCTCCATGGAATGCTGCTCCATGGTGGGATGCTGCTCCTCCATGGAATGCTGCTCCATGGTTGGATGCTGCTCCTCCATGGAATGCTGCTCCATGGTTGGATGCTGCTCCTCCATGGAATACTGCTCCATGGTGGGATACAGCTCCATGGTGGCACGCTACTCCCAAATGGAATGCTTCTCCATGGTTGGAAGCTCCTCCCTGGTTGGATGCTGCTCCTTCACAGGATGCTATCCCACCATGGGATGCTGCTTTATGTTTCTGCCCCTTGCTGCCCCCTCACCAGGTTGGGAAGGGCCAGGGGAGCAGCCCTGGGAGCCGTGGGGCTGCCCCTTCCCAGAGGTGCCTGATTCCCTGTTTACACACGGCCTGGGCTCCGTGCCAGGCTGGGGAGTTATTCCCAGGTCTGCTTCATCTGCTCCCAGCTCTCGGGGGACACACGCCACCTTTTTGGGCTCCTCCTCGGGTCCATGCATGTGTGGATATGGCTTGTCTCTCCTTTCTGCTGCTAAACACCTCCTGGCTTTCCCCTGCTCCTGGGAAACTTTGGGAATCATCACTTTGGGAATCATAATGTGGGGATTTATGTACAAAATGAGCTGGGTGTCACAAAGGGGTTTGGGGGTCTGCAGTGACCCCTCTGAACCAGTTCTGAATCAGGTGTGAGCTTAAAAATCCCTGTGGATCCAGGAGGGCAAAAGTCTTTAGGTACCTTTTGGTAACTCTTTCTAGCCCGTAAAAAAGTGCTTTTTTTGGTTTTTTCTACCTTTTCATACTCTTTTTCTAGTTCTTCTACAGAGAAGGCCAGTTCTTCTCACTGGACTCCAAACTTTCGGCACCTGGGAATGTTTATAAACCACGAGTAGCCTAGATGGTCCCAGCCCCACCCCTGATTCCCCTAATTTGAATCTTTTTACTACAGCTCCTGTAGCTTTAGGATGAAAGGTGGATGAAGTGGTTTGCTCTGCAGCTGGTTTCACTCTTGGTGTTACCAGGCAGAGATGTAAAAACCCCATCCTGAGTTTAGTCTTTTCTTTTTAATCTGAATTTATTGTCACAGAGAGTGAAGCGCAGCCGGTCTGACCCGGGGCTCCCACCCCACCCCTTCTCAAACACTGTCATAAAAGTGGTTTGTAAGAATTTTTTAAACAACTTGCCTATTTTACAACTCGAATTCTTAATAACTTAGACGATGAAATAAACCTGCATGAACATGGGGAAGCGGGGAGATTTTGAATTAACCCAAACTATTCATTGAAGGTGTTTTATATTGCTGGGCCTGATTTCCTGTTGGTTGTGGTGTTGCCATTGGTGTGCTGCCAGGTGTTTCACCCCAGTATTTCTATTTACACAGATCTGCCTTTGTTAGCCAAGCAGAAATCGCCTGCCAAGGTTGTTTGCCCTCCTCACAACAAAAATCCCACCCATCCCTCCATCCCCATGCTGGATTTCCAGCCTGGTCTCAAACAACATTCCACTGCCCCCGGGCTTTTAAAGAAAAAAAAAATCTGGAGGACTGGAAAAAGGACTTGTATTGCCTGCAAAGGTTGCTGGTGGTGAGTCTGTCCATGGGTTGCCACCCTGCCAGCAGCAGGATTTTGGGGAGGGGGTGGCTGTAGGCGAAAGCCAGTCGTGGTGTAGCGCATCCCCATCCCACATGGTCTGTGTACTCGTTGGAAATAAACTTTTGGATTTGTTTCAAGCCTTTGGAGATGCTGCTCTCTGTGTGTCGACCTCTGGGGAGGTGGGATCACGTCCTGGTTGCGGTTGGATGCAGTTCCCAAGGGATTCTCCCTGTCAGAGAGGGTTCAGCAGGAGTTTAGGTGCCTTTCAGGGAGGGAAGTGAAACCTCTTGGGGTTTCAGCAGCTTTTTGTTCCCACAGGATGAGGCAGGTCAGGGGAGAAAGGCTCCTTCAGGGTGGGACATTGCTCCTTGCTCAGAAATTCAGAGACACCTAAAATCTCCAGTTTCATTGTCCATCCCTTCTCCCCTCTCTTTCCTTCTTCTGCCAGCCCTGGTACTCAGCACAGGAGCAAATCCAGAGAGGCCATGGAGCAACTCCAAGGGCTGGAGACCCTCTGCTCTGGAGCCAGGCTGGGAGAGCTGGGAGTGCTCACCTGGACAAGGCTCCAGGGAGAGCTCAGAGCCCCTTCCAGGGTCTTAAGGAATCTTACAAAAAAGGACAGATTTTTATAGGGCCTGGAGTGATGGCAAAAAGGGTTTTAAACTACAAGAGGGTTAATTCAGACTCAGATATAATAATTTTTTAATGAAGAGGGTGGGGAGGCCCTGGCACAGAGTGCCCAAGGCCAGGTTGGACAGGGCTTGGAGCAGCCTGGGACAGTGGAAGGTGTCCCTGCCATGGCAGGGTTGGAACTGGATGAGCTTTAAGGTCCCTTCCAACCCAAACCATTCCAGGATTTTGTGATTCCATGATCCTTACTTCTTCTACTACCAAAGCATTTCCTGATCACAGAATCAAACATACTCTGCTCCTGCCAAATTCCCTACATCCTGAATTTTCCCTCCAGTTTCACAGGACCCTCAGGGTTGAGTGTTTTCCCAGCAAAGCTGCTGGACACATTTTGAAGCTGCTCTGCCTCAGCCCATTCCTGGGGTCTGGAACAAGGTGACACCATAGGTTCTGAAATAAAACCACCAGCACTGAGCCCAGCATGGATTTGTGCTGACATTCCAGATTTCCAAACATCTTGACAAGCAGCATGATCGACTCCCATCCCCTCCATCCTTTTCCCATGTCCATCAGAACAGCTTTAAAGCAAAACGCTGTCGCTGGGGAGGAACGAGCCAAGTCTCTCCTCGCCTGCCAGGCAGCTCAGCTGTTCCGTGGCTCCCTGGCTCCCCTCCAGCTCCAACGCTTGCTCCCTTCCATCCTCACCTCCCCAGGCTTCAGCTCAGGAGCAGCAGCACCTCGGAGCCAGCAGCATCTGCCGAGCAGGAGGAGGTGTGGAGCTTCCATGGAGAGCGTGGGCGAGATGCTGCTCCCTGCGCTGCCGCCGGAGTCGGGCTCTGCCCGGCTCCCTAATGAGAATAAACCCATCTGCACTAATTGCAGTCATTAGCTGCAATCCCCGTAGCTCTGCTGCGGGGAGAGGAGAAGCACAACTCATCTCCTGGGCGTGGATTTGTCCTGTGTGCTGCTGCAGGAAGGGTTGGAGCCACCAAGCAAAGGGGGGATGCTCAAATCCAGGGTGAAATCCAAGGATGGCTGTTCTGAGGGTGATGAAGGCAGCAGGGGTGGAGGGATGAGGTTTCACTGCCTCCATTCTTGTCACTCTTGGTGGCAGGGACAGTGTGTGACACTCACCGTGGGCATGGGCCCAAGCTCTTTTTCTCCATGATGGAATTGTGCCTGTCCTGCTCACCTGAATGTCACTGCTGGCCGTGGGTGGGAGAGGGACACTTCCTCAGGAACTGCATTGACAGGACAAGGAATAACGGGTTCAGACTGAAAGAGTGGAAATTGAGGTTGGATATATGGAATTTCTGGCTGGGAGGCTCTGGCACAGGGTACCCAGAGAAGCTGTGGCTGCTCCTGGATCCCTGGAAGTGTCCAAGGCCATGCTGGACGGGGCTTGGAGCACCCTAGGATAGTGGAAGTGTCCCTGCATATGCCAGGGGTGGAACTGGATGGGATTTAATGTCCCTTCCATCCCAAACCATTCTGGGATTCCAGAAAAGCTGAAGGAGGCTGAGGTGACGGAGCCCCTGCCATGCTCACACATCTGGAAGAAGCTGGAGGAGATCCAGTGGATGGGAGACGAATGGTCCTAAAGGGAAAGGGAGGCAGAAGGCCCCTGGATCCCCCTGAGGCCATGGAGGGAGATGGCTCATCCCGGCGCCATCCTACAGCTGGTGCCAGCTGGAGCGCTGGGAAGGGCTGGCACGGAGGAACTGGCAGGATGAATATTGCAGTGGCTCGTCACGCTGTCACCGCCTGGCTGGCCACAAAGCGCCACCCGAGTCCGAACTCATCGCCTTCTCCAGGGAAAACCGCCCGGGGGGGAAAACCCTTCGAATGGAACCTTCACCGGGCGGCTGCCCAGCGCTGCCCAGTACAGACCACTGCTCCCCAGTTCAGCTCAGTGCTTCCCAGTGCTGCCCACTGCTCCCCGCTGCTCTCAGCATTCCTAGTACAGCGTAATGCTTCCAGCACTCCCCAGCACAGTTCTCCAGTGCTCGCAGTGCCCCCCCGTACAGCTCCCAGTACTACCCGGTACAGCTCCCAGAGCTCCCAGTACAGCTCAGTGCTCCCAGAGCTCGCGGCATATCCCAGGCTAACTCCCAGTACAGCTTCCCAGTACAACACAAGGCTGCCAGTAACCCCCAGAAGAGCTCCCAGTACAAGGCAGCACACGCCCCAGTTCTCCACTCGGCTGACGTCATTGAAAGCTCCGCCCTCCGCTCTGACCCCGCCCCCAAAGACCACGCCCCAATTAGGCCACGCCTACACCGCGTCCTTACACACGGCAACTCAGCCACTTCCACTTCCGGCAGACCGTTCCACTCTCTGATTGGTCGAAGTGGCCGCCGCTCATCGCGCTGACCAATGGGTGAGCATAACTCCGCGCAGGGGGCGGGCGTTCCCCTCTTTCCGGTCCGTGCGGTGCCGTCGGCGCGGCCTGAGCCGGGGAGGCGGCACCGGCACCGAGATCGGGATCGGGATCCGGGATCCGGGATCGGGATTCGGGATCGGGATCGGGATCGGGGCCGGCTCCGGCTCCGGCTCCGGGACCGGCACCATGTTCCGCCGCAAGCTCTCGGCGCTCGACTACCACAACCCCGCC
>VWYI01014475.1:1437-30780 GCA_013399455.1 Anthoscopus minutus | reverse complement strand
GAGGCTGGACGGGGCTCGGAGCAACCTGGGGTGGCGGAAGGGGTGGGGTAGGGTGGGGTGGGATGGGCTTCAAGGTCCCTTCCCGCCAAGCCGGTCCGTGATTCCATGACTAAAGCTTATCCAGGGGCGAAATTCCCCAGCTAGGCTTTGAAGGAGCGGTGTCACCCCGGAGCTGTGACCTCCTGTCACCCAATGTGAGCATCCCTGTGTGCGCCACAGCCTGGGAATTGTGGAATTCCTGCTCCTAAAAAACGGGGTTTTGGGTCAGTGAGCAAGAGGAGGCGAAAGTGAATGGAAAAAAATGCGCAGCCACAATATTTATGCTGTGTTTATTGAGAGGGATTGGGCATTAGTGCTATGAGTGTTGTGTTTGTGCCGAAAACAGAGGCTCAAATTCTCTGTTATTTCTTCACCTTTCTTTCTGTACTTCATTAATTTTAGCCCCAATAGAAATAATCTGTTGGCTAATGCCTGGAATGAGGTCAGTCAGTTCCAGCCAGTTTGAAAAATGAAAAACGCTCAGGGTTGATTTTTGATCAGAGAATGCACAATTTTAGTAGTTTTTTTATCTATAAGTATGGGGTTTTAATAGTAAAAACGCTCAGATTTGCACCAAGATTTACATGAATCGGATCAAAACTGAAGACATTTTTTAATTCCTGCCTTGTTTTCTCCTCCTCACAGATGAAACAGAGTTCAGGAATTTCATTGTCTGGCTGGAGGACCAGAAAATCAGACACTACAAGATCGAGGACCGAGGGAATCTGAGGAACATCCACAGTGAGGACTGGCCCAAATCCTTTGAGAAGGTATTTACTTGTTCCAAGCAAGTGTTGCTGTAAATGATCTTTCACAGCTGCTGAAATAACTCTGGATATTTGTCCTGTTACACTTCTAGGAATTTAAATGTATGATTGAAGCCAAACTGGGGGAGTTTATTACAATGGGAGAATTTTGTGCATTGTTTTCCCTCAGCTTTGTTTGTTTAATAGGTGGAGTATCCATCCTAATCTGGTTTGGTTGGGGTTTTTTTTGCCTGATTTGATTCAGCTCTTGAAGCAGAAAGAACACTGACTGCAAATAAACAGATTTTTTTCTCCTCCTATACCAAAAGGAGGTGGATGAGGCTCCTGCAGGCCTTGCCAGCATGTGGGGGAAAGCTCATCCCTGCACCTCCTGTCATTCCAGATGGATTTTCTGGATCCAGATGGACTCTGGGTGCTCCTGAGCATTTGCAGCCACCACAAGGCTCTTGAGCTTTTCCTCTGGGTTCCCATTTCCCTGCTGTAATTCCCAGTGCCCATTCATCCCAATCTTTTTTTCCCCTGCTGGAAACACTTGCTTTGCTCACTGCCCAGGAGTTGCAGTGCTCAGGGAGAGCTTGAATTATTCCACTATCCTGTAGGTAAACAGGAATATTTGGAATTCCTGGCAGCTGGTGCTGTTGTGATGCCTTTCCTGGCTTGGTGAGAGTGTCCTATCCATAATTTCCAAGGAATCCCTGCTTTCCAGCCCCTTTTTCCAGCTGTGTGGCACTTCTGTTCTGCAGCAAAGGGACACAACAGAGTGTCACCACCTCCTGGTTTTTGGGAGCCTTGGGAGCAGCCAGGGCTGGATCTCATGTTCTGGGACAGAACCTCAGCCTGGTTTTGTCCTCTCTTGTTGTACACAATACCTCAGAAAGGGAAAATTATTCCTGCTGCTCCAGGGAATTCCTCTGGTTTGTGGAAGCTTTAGGTGGCTTCATTCCAGGTGGGAAAGCTTTGTTGCAATTTGTTCCCCCTTCCCCTTGTTTCATTTGCTTTGTGACATGAGCAGAGAGTAAAGCAAGGGCGTTTTGGCTTCTCTGGTGCAGTCTGACAACAGCATACATTCATTAAAAAGAAAATTCCATTACCAGGTGTCAGACTTGAGCTAAAGATGGATTGGCAGCACGGGTCAGATGCCACAGGAGGGATTTCACAGTGACACCTCTTGTTAATTAATATTTTCTCTGAGGCCTGGGGGAAAGTGACTGTTCACACAACAGTTCTGTGCTCCCAACTGATCCATCCAGGTCTCTAAAATCCATTTGTTTTCTCTTCTTTTTGCTCCCCAGTACATGAAAGATGTGAACTGTCCCTTCAAAATACAGGAACGGCAAGAAACAGTGGATTGGCTTCTTGGCTTGGCTGTGAGGCTGGAATATGGAGATAATGGTATGAGGGAATCCCTTCCAAACCTCAGAATGGGAGGGCAGTGGGGGGTTCTGAATAATTTCACAGAATCCCAGGAGGGATTGGGTTTGGACGGGACCTTAAAGATCCACAGGCAGGGACACTTCCACTATCCCAGCTTGCTGCAAACCCTGTCCAGCCTGGCTTTGGATGCTTCCAGGGATCCAGGGGCAGCCACAACTTCTCTGGGAACCTGTGCCAAGGCTTCCCCACCCTCCCAGCCAGGAATTCCTTCCCTTGGTTTGGAGGAACTTGGCAGTGTTCCCAGTGCAGGGTCACGCCCTCAGTTCCTCGGAGCGTCCATTCCATGTTCCATTTACCTTGGAGACAGTTTCACCTTGCAACCTTTATTGTCAAAGCTGTGCTGTCCCTGTGCTTTGGGGCACCTCCATCCACTGTCCAGCCTTCCTGGGAGCCTTGCTAGAGCTGGGAATTCGTGGGCAAAGAGCCAAATGTGTTGTCTCCTCCTTTAAGCTCTCCCATATTTTCTTGCTGTTTTATCTGGAGAATCACAGAGAGATTTGGATTGAAAGGAGCCTTTAAAGACCTTCCAGTCCAACCACCTCCTGGGCAGGGCCATATCCAAGCAGGTCAGATTGCTTCCAGCCCTATCCAGCCTGACCTGGAACACTTCCACATAGGATGTCCTGCACTTCTGCAGGTGCATCAGGTAGCACTTCAGCAAGTCGGGGTTTTCCTTCAGCCTGGAGAGCAGCTTGGAGGTCTTGCAGGAGCATCCAACCTTCCTGCCACATCTCTGGAAGGCACAGGGTGACAGCATGGTGATAGGGACAGAGGGACCTCAAGTCTGCCCCAGGGAGCAGCTTGTGTGGGAGTCATGGTTTGGTTTGGGTAGCTCCTTTAAACCCCATCTCATTCCAATCTCCAGGAATGCTAAGCCTGTCCTGGTTTTCCTTGCAGTGGTCAGGACCCACCTCTCCCTGCTGGGGTTGGGCACAGTCTGGAATGACTTTTCCTTGTCCCCATGGCCACTTGGCACCACCCTCCTGGCCCTCTCCCTGCCTCACCTTTCTCCAGCAGTTCCTGGCTTTCCTGCTGAGGAAAGCTGCCAGGAGCAGCAAGCCCAGGGCTGGCATGCTCCAATAAAGCACCTCTGCCATGGTGATGCCCTTGTGGGCACTGCCCTTCTTCTCCAGCTCCAGGGGGGGCACATCCCACACCAGGGTGGCCCAGGAGGGTGGGCAGGAGCGGGTGGTGCTGCCAGGGTAGAAACAGCTGAGCCCGAGGGCCACCAACAGGAGCTGCTCCAGGATGGGCATCCCACTGGGATCCTGCTCAGGCCATCCCTGTCTGGCACCTGGAGCTCTGCAGGGTGGGGACATGAGTTGTCACCCCCAGTCTGTCACCAAATGTGCTGTGATGTCACAGTGCCCACGCTGCTGAGTGCCATGGGGCAGGGACGCCTTCCCTCTGCATAAATTCACGCTGGTTTGTTTTTTTTTTTAAGTTTTCATCAAAACCAGCCGGTGTCAAAAGTTTATTTCACTGCTTTAAAAAATGAAACACAATTTCATGTGTTTGTTTCTACCCCATACTCAGAGGAACTGTTTCTTTTCAGCTCCCATGGGACTGGAGCAACATAATTGCATTTGTTATTTTATTTCTGGTTAGAGCCAGTCCCATTGGAGGTATTTATCCCCTTTTCCCCTTGGGATTGCCTTTATGAGAACTTCCTCTGAAGTGTATTAAATACATTATATTTAGTACTACATTTATTCAGAGAAGTTATTCTTAGACCCCCCCTCCCTTTTTTTTTTTTTTTATTCTTTTGACAAGGGGTGGATGTGGAACCCTTGGGAACTAGGACAAGGTTATGGAACAGTGGAGTTAAATCTCCCCAGTCACAGCAGTTCCATCTCCTCATGGAGAGAGTGGGAACACAAATATAATTATTGGTGGCAAAATAACAGCAGCCAAAGTGCTGTTTTTCCATTAATTCCTGCAGGGCTGAGCTCTGCCCAGAGCAGGGATGGGATATAAATACCTGTGATCTGATTCTCAGTCCTTCATGATGGGCAAAATGAGCTTCCTGTTCCTTGGGATTGTGTGAAAAAGGAGGAGTTCAGGAGATTCCATCCTCCAAAGGCTTGGAAAACTCCTGTGTGGGCAGTGAAACAAACCCTGAGCTGGAAATGTTTTATTTGCTCATCAGGACCAACATCATCCCCTAATTCTTGATGCCTGCTTGAGGCAGAGAGCCCTGGCAGTGGAACTGATGGATTTTAAAAAAGTGGCAGATCTGGGGCATGCAGCTTGTTCAGCCTTCTGGGGTGAGGCTGTAATGAAGAGCTTTTGATATCATTAATGGGGAGCTCCAAAATCCCAGTTTATAAACCCAAAAATCTCAGTTTATAATCCCACAAGGCTCTTGGGCAACCACCACCCCCTGAAAAATCCACCTGTAACACCACAGCTCCGTGCTAAACCTCTGAGTTACTTCTTTTTGCCATCAGTCCTGGTGATTTTTGTGTTTTTCTCCTCATTTTGCAGCTGATAAGTACAAGGATTCCACCCCTGATGGTGCTAAAAACGCTGACAACACAGCAAAAAATGCAGAGCCACTGATTAACCTGGATGGTGAGTGTGCCACAAGCTCCTGGATGGGAATGTGCTCCATGGGCTGTGTGTTCCTCTGACTGGAAGCTGGTTAATCCTGTGGTGCAGATTTTATTTTTTGTTTTTTAAAGCCCCATTTAAAGCTTTAGGAATGCAGAGCTGAAGATTTACATGAACAGCTTTGCTCTGCAAGTCATAATTCCTTGTTGTAGGTGAGGGAGAAGCAGCAAGATGCCTTAAAAAAATAAAAATATCCAAGGAAACATGATGGCAGGCTGGTTCCATCCATGCAGTCAGGATTTTCATGTTGGCTCAGTCTTCCCCAGCTGTTCTGTCCATCATAATTTGAATTTTTTTATCCTGCTAGGCACAGTCACAAAAAATCAGAGTGGTGGGAAAGAGCTGCTAAAATCAACCCTAAATCTTCCAAATCTTTTTCCATTCCTCCATCACTGAGAAGGCAGGGATTGATCCTGCCCTCACCAGCAGCAGAGTTCTGCTCTGCAGGGATAAAAAATAATAAAGATGTACAAAAATATAAAATAATAAACATGTACAAAAATAATAATAACAATAATAATAAAATTTCTAATAATAATTTAAAAAACCCCAATAATAATGTACAGAAGAGAATATCTGCCTGTAATTTGCATTATTTTTCAACACTTCACCTTGTTATGCAGCCCAGATTGTTTCCTCACTGTATCCATGGCCTTGGAATCATGGAATTAAGGTTGGAATCACTGAGCCCAACAATTAACCCAGCACTGCCACATTCACCACTAAATAATGTCCCCACATTTTTGTTTTTTGAACACTTCAAGGATGGTGAGGAGTTGCTTTTGTCCATCCTTAAGAGCAATCCAGTGCCATGGAGTCTGGAAGCCAGTTCTGGAATTAGTTAAATTGCCTGCTGGAATTAGTTAAACCAAAATAAATAATCATTTCTTTTTAATGATAATCCTTTTTTTTTTTCCAGTGAATAATCCTGATTTCAAGGCTGGAGTGATGGCTTTGGCTAATCTGCTTCAGATCCAGAGACATGATGATTACTTGGTGATGCTCAAGGTGAATTTCACACTTTTCCCACCTCCTTTTTTCTTTCTTTTCCCCAGTTCCTGTTGTGTGTTCATAGCTTGAGGTGCAGTTACTGATAAATATGAATTTTTAGGCAAAGATAGGAAAAGAAAAGAAAACAAAACACATCTCTGTGTCTTTTCAAGCAGATAATATCACAGAAGATAAATCATGGAAATTCCTGCAGGGAGAATTATCCTGGTAAACAATTTTAGCTGAGTTCCTTAAGGAACATCCTTAAAGGAGAAGGTTTTGTTCCAGTGCTAGAAATTAAGAGAAATTTGAAATTTTAGAAGTTAATGGTGCCAAGGATGTTTTAAAACAACATCAAGGGAGGAGCTACAGTTAAAGGTTTCTTTTATCTTTTGGTCCTGTGAACTGTTTACTTCTTGTCATTATTCAATTTAATTTAGTTTAGTTAGTGCTTTTTTAATTTTAGTTTTAATTTAGTTAGTGCTAAATTTAATTTAGTTTAATTAGTGCTTTTAAATGCACTAAATAGGCTAATTAATTTTCTAAACCATTTTTTTTATGCCTTTAAGAAAATTTCTGACTTTGTGGTGTAACTCTATGGATTTGGGGTCAAAGCCATACTGTATTTTTTTAAATTAAAAATACATTCTTGATGAGACTGTAAAATCCCAAGCTCATGTCATAATGTGGGAATAAACTTAGTTCTGTTTGGCATTAAAATAAAAACATTTCACTGCAAAAAAAAACCCCAAAAACCAAGCCATAAAATTCTGTTCATGACAGCAGTTGTGATATTTGCTAAATTTATTTCGGAGAAACCAAAAGCTGTGGCTGTTAAAGTTTATTTAGTGTAAATCTGTAGCTCTTGGAAGAGTATTATGGTAACTTGGTTTCTTAAGGAATTCTCAACCTGCACTTATTCCATCCATTTTTTCCTCCTTCTCTCCATTATGGTTTCCTTCTTCCCAGAACATCCTTCTTCAGCCATTAAGGAGTGTGGAGGTCTCATCCATCAAACCCCTCCCCACCAAAAAACACCTTAAAACCCCACAGAAATCAGTGAAAAGGGATGTCAGGTAGGGAGAGGAGACCCTGGGTGTGGTGATTTGAGGATTTGCAGCATGAATGAGCTCAGCTTTTATCAAAATTCCTTCAGATCTTCTCCCAGGGCTGGCAAATTTTGCTGGGTGTATAATTCTGCATAAATATATTTACATTTCTGTCACTATTTCCACATCTCTTTTGTTCAAACAGATTTAGGCAAAACCAATCCAAATTCTCTTGCTTTTAATTCCAGCAAAAGTGGATTCATGCAGTGAAAATCCACATTCAAGGGACAATGCAAAGCTGGTTTTGGGGTTGAGATGATGATATTAGAAGATGCCAATCAAACTCTTTAATTCTCCTCCACAATAAGCAGGTTTAAGGGAATTTCTGATCCCTCTCCAGGCTTGGACACTCAGGAGTGGATGTTTTGGGTGAACCAGAGGGTGCAGGCACACCACAGACATCTGGGGGAGCAGGGATTTAGATCCCAAGCTGATCAGAAAGCATCTGTGAGACACAGTTGGATATTTCCTAATGCCAAAGGCACTTGGAATTCTCTTCCACAAGGTCAGGTTTCACTGCTGGAATTCAACTCCCCATCAAACCATTCCTTTGTCCAGGCCACTTCCTTCAGGGAAAGATTTCTAGAAGTATTGAAGTGACAATTTTCTGGTATCAGCTCAACTTCAGTCATGACCTAAACTGGGAGAAATCCTGGGAGCTGCTCCCATCACTTTTGGCTGCTCATCAGGGAGAGTCTGAGGAATGTGTTTGACAGAGCCAGTTCTTCTTTCTTGTGGAAATCTGCTTGCATGGTATTCCTGCAGTTATTTTTAGAGGCATTTGGAGCTGTAGGTATCAGTAACTGATAGCTCTGGTAGGATTTCACCCCATGTGCTGGAGCCAGGGAAAACAGATGAGCACCAGGATTGTCAAAGTCAAGGCTGCTCTTGTTTCCCAAGGCTAAAATTAATTCCTTTCTGCTCTCAAATCTTTTCCAAGCCTGCCTGGGAAGCCTTGCTCCAGGTTTCTCTGCATATGGGAAGTGGTTCAGCACCTCCTAAAAGATGCTGGCAGCAGCATTTCCTTCCCAAGGCAGCATTTCCTTCCTGGAGAAGCTGCATTGCTGCAGAATTAAAGATGTGAGAATTCAAGAAAATCAGATTGCTGCTGCTGTTTTGGGGTTGTGATCAGCTCATTTTGGAGTCATGGATTTGTTTAGGTTGGAAAAGACCTTTAAATCATCGAGCTCCACCATTCCCAGCACTGCCAAAGCCACCACTGCCACATGTCCCCAAGTGCCACATGCACACAGCTTTGAAATCTCTCCAGGAATGGGGACTGCACCACTGTGAAACCCTTTCCAATGCCTGTCCATCCTTTCCATAGAGAAATTTTCCCTGATACCCAACCTAAACCTCTCCTGGCACAGCTTGAGGCCATTTCCTTTTGTCCTGTCTCTTGTTCCCACTGAGGAGATCCTGGCCCCCCCTGGCTTCTCCCTCCTGTCATCCTCCTTTTCTCCAGGCTAAAAATCCCAAGCTTTCCAGGCTATTCCTTGTATTTTGCAGCTTCTGTCCCAGGAGTGGCAGGAATTAATGGTGTGAAATCAATTTCCCTCTCACTTCTGGTTAAGCTGCCTTGCACACCTAGGTGAGATCCCACATGCCAAGATTATTCCTAAATGGAAAAGTTTAAGGGCTGGAAATGTTTTTAAAAGAAAAAAATTTTTTAAAAACTGTCACAAAACTGGGTTTGAGATTATAATTTTGGCTCTTTTTCCCTTGGAATTACTGAGAAATGCCTCATGAGTTAATTCCTGTCCCCTTTCCATGTTTTTCCCAGGCAATTCGGATTCTGGTCCAGGAGCGCCTGACACAGGATGCCATAGCCAAAGCCAGCCAGTCCAAGGAGGTTTGTACCCATGGCCAGGGTTAATTAATCCATGTTAATTAATGAAGATAAAACTCTACCCCCTCAGTCAAAACCAGTTCTGTTCCAACACTTCAGTTAGGAGGATGGTGGAAGCTTCATTTATCCCAACCACTGGAATTCCAGCAGATCCAAGGGGATTATGGAGAGCCCCTGCACAAAGCTGGTTTTATTCCATTTTACTACAAATAGACCATTTGATTCCATTTTACTACAAATGTGTTCTGTGTGAGAAATCATGGAACAGCTCTCCCCTGAGTTATTTTCCAAATCATCCTGGCTGTGCAGTGCAGCAGGCCTGGAGTGTGAGGAGAAATGCAAGGCCTGGTTTTCCCTTGGAATTAGCAGAGTTGGCTGCATAAAGAAGTTGAAATATTCCTTGTGTGGAGTGTTTTGCTTCATATGGACACCTCATATGTGTTCAAGGGATGAGATGTTGGAAATCCATCTCTTCCCCAAAAAAAAGGAGTGGTGAAGGAAATTTCTGCCCTTAAATTCAGATTTTTTTGTAGAATTCTTTGCTAACCATGAGCTGTCTGTTGGGGAGATGTTCCAGGGGATTATTATGGGTTTTTAGTCTGTGATTTCCTCGTCATTCCAGATCTGTCCAGCATTTGGGAAAGGCTGGGAAAGGCAGCCCCACCTGCAGTGCAGGTGTATGAGTACAAATATCCCTGCTAAAGCAGCTGGATCTGCTCAAAGAGCCCAAATTCCTTCTTTTTTTTTTGGCAGCTGCTCACAACAATCCATGATTTATTTATTTTTAAAAAATTATTTATTTCTTGTCATCACCCAGCTGATGGTGTTTTCCAAGTGGGAATCACAGGTGCTCCCACTTGCTGCAATTGCCAGAAGCATTGGGATGGTAAATCAAAGCTTTGGACTTGGAAATCCATAAAACTGTTCAAAAACCAGGAAAATAGGAAAGCAGCTGAGCGTGTTGTCTTGATTTTAGGTTCTGTAATGTTAATAAAAAGCAGCTTGTAGTTGTTTGTTTTCACAGCTGCACAGCTGGGATCAAAATGGGATTTTCTTGGAATTTTTTTTTCTCCTGCCAGGGAGTTTTTCATGTCTGATTGGTCTTCAAAGCATCAGCAGAGCTGAGATGTCTCTGTCTGTGAGATAATCTGAGAGTATTTTCCATAGGAATGCCACATTCCAAAGGGTGTGGAGAAAAGGGGGTGGTTGGAAGCAGGAAAATCTGTGCCAGGAGGGACAATCAACTTCTTCATGTGCCAGGGGAAAAAAAAAGGAAATATCTCCAAAGCAGAGAGGATGGCTGGATTGAGAATTTTTTTTAAAAAAAGGAAAATTAGACTTATTCTTCAGATTTTGACTGATTTGTAAATGGCCAAATTGTTATGCAGCATTCATAAATCAAATTTGTAAGGAATGAGGCTGGAAGTGAGGTTTTCTGTGTAGTTCCTGATGTGAAGGTGCTTTTTTTTTTAGTTTTTGCTCTTTTTTTTTTTTAGTTTATTCCCTGTTTGAAGCTGCTGCACAATGGATCATGAGCTTGTTGTAGGATGGGCTGAGGGGGGATTCCAAAGGCAGCTTCCCAAAAAGGATCAAACTCAGGGAGGGTAAGGAATTTCCTGCTGCCAGGTGACACTGGAGGAACCTTGGGGAATTAATCCACAAAGAACTGAGAGGGGAAAAAAAAAAAAAGACAAAACAATGTCAATTTTTTCCCTCTCCTGTGACTCGAAATCACCCCAGGCTGGCAGGGATCTCTTTGGAACCTTAAGTAGAAACCTCAGTTCCTGAAAAAAATTCCATGTAGGAAGCCTGATATTTCTGGAATCTTTCTGAAGTGGATTTAGTGGCATTTTCATCACTGATTTTAACAGTGTAGAATGGCTTTTAAGATTGCAGTTGAACATGGATTTTACTATAAAGGCAATAGAAAAACCTCACTTTTTGCAAATGAGTTGCAGCCACCAGTTTGTGTTTTGATCAACTCAGATTCTTTTTTTTTTTTTTTAAAAATGTGTATAAAAGCCTTTAAAGGAAATTTTCACTGTCTAAAAGCTTTACAGCCCCATCCCTGCAGAAATTCATGCTGTTGAACTCTGATGTTTTTGCTGTGCAAAATGCAAGGCTTTTGGCAAATGTTGAAAAAACTTCCTGAGCGCAGTAAAAGCAAATTCTGGGATTTGGAATGTTTAAATCTAATTTTAAGTGCATGTTGAAGCTCCCTGAGTAATGATTTAGTGTGACCACTCCTCTGCAGCTGGGCAAAGGAAACAGAGCAATGCTTAGAAATGACCACAAATAAATTTATGTGCTTGCAGTGTTTTTAATAGAGAAAAAGTTTAGGAAGTGGAATATTTTGCTTTATCCCTAAGCTTAACACTTGAGCAGATGCTTCTGGGGATGTTGTGAGCTCAGCAAAAGTTGATTACAGAGAATTTCTGCAGCTCTTTGCAGTCAGCCCCTGCTCAAAGCCTGGCAGCTGTTGAAAGGCAGAAGTTTCTAAGAAAGCCCAGTTTTGTTTTCCTGGGAAGCTGCTGGGTTGGGTGATGGCTCCCAGTCCTGCTCTTGGCCTTTTAAGGATTGAATGCAGGCACTGTGTATCCGATGAGGGATTCTTCAGCAGGAAGATTTTTCTTTAATAACACTCTGGGTTTGGTGTTTCAGGACACAAAGGGAGTTGTTTAATCAACCACAGTGGCTTTTCAAACTTTTCACACATTTTTGTCCCAGCAAAACTCATATTTTCTCCCCCCAGTTACCTGCTGTAGTACTTGATTTTGTTTACCAAACATCTAAAATGTCATTTTTCACAGGTTTTTTGTTGTTTTTTTTTTTCTTTTTCAGGGTCTGCCTGTTGCTCTGGAAAAGCACATTCTTGGATTTGACACGGGAGGTGAGCACTGCTCCTAATGTGACTTTTAAATGGGAATGTTTGCCTTTGACAGAGTTAATTACTGTCAAATCCAGGGCTGATGTGGACAGTAAAAAACCCTGGAGTGGAAAGAATTCCTCCCTCCCAGCTGGTTATTTATGAGCACTCCTGAGCAGTTTGGGTTTGGAACAGCAAAGCCTAAACCCAAGCTGTTTGGAATCTGTTTAAATAACAGCTTTTAATTCCTTGGCAGCCCAAGGAATGCATCCTGCTGTTTGTAAATCCTGCTGCTACCAGCAGAGGACAGCTGTGCTGCTTCCATGGATTTCAGCTGCCTTTTTTTTTTCTAAAATCCCATCGAGGCAGCCCAAGTTGGCAAGACCTGATGGATTATTGATAAACCTGATGGATTATTGATAAGGAACCACCAGGTGATCGGGGGCTCCACAGGTCTGGCTTCGCTTCTGCTCCACCTCACTTAAATCACTGCTTGGAATATTTCACACCAGCCTTGCAGTGGGAGGTTGGAATGAGATGATCTTGAAGGTCTTTCCAGCCCAACCCAGCCTGTGATTCCCTCATTCCCTGAGCCTGGGCTGCAGGATGGTTGGGAAAGCTTTGGAGGTCACCCTATCCCTCTCCAGCAGCAGGGAAAGCTGTCCTCTGTTTCCAGCCTGAAAACCACCAGCAGGACCAACATGCAAAGCATTAAAACTTCCTTAAATCCCTCCTGTGAGCTGAAAAATGATGCATAAATTGATGGATAATTCAAACTCCTCTCTGTGCCTCTCCCCAGATGCTGTTATCAACGAAGCTGCCCAAATTCTCCGCCTGCTGCACATCGAGGAGCTCCGGGAGCTGCAAACCAAAATCAACGAGGCCATCGTGGCTGTCCAGGCCATCATTGCTGACCCCAAAACTGACCACAGACTGGGAAAAGTGGGGAGATGAAGGGAGGAAAGCTCTCTTAGCCCTGTGTGTACTTAGTGCAATTAGACACCACGTACAGCTCCCACTTCTGGCATGCAGTTTGAAACGGGATTGATTTGCCTGTTTGGAAAGAAAACAGGAAATTGAATTCTGACTTCTGATGAATTACCAGTTTTTTCTTTAAATAAATGAATTTGAGAGAAGCAGACAAGTTTGTTCTGGTGAGCTCTGAGTTGGCAAATAGAACTTTTTCATTGGCTTTATGTTGAGGGGAAAGTTATATAAAATCTGCTTTTCCCAAGGTCATGCCCCAGGAACAGCTTGCTTGCTGCTTCCCCACACTGAAATATTCCCCTACAAGTGAAATAGTGAAAAAAACTGAATCCAAAGGGAAACTTAAACCAACTTTTTTTTATTCAATTACTGAAGTAACCTAGAAAAAGTGAAGAATTACAACGTAACTGGTATTTCTGAACATGTATTGGTCTACACTGGGTAGGTCTAGGAAGGCACTTGGAAGACCCAACAAGCATGAACAGATCAATTCTAGCATATTCTTCTAATATAAATACTAAAAGACATGCATGGAGGCAGTGGTGAAAACACAGAATCATCCTCTGGAAAATCTTCAATGCCTTTGCCACATCCCATCCCTGTTCTGCAGGGTTTTGGAGCACACACAGTCTCTTCAGGCCTGTTTGTCATTGAGACCCAGCAATTTACTGCAGCTTCCCATAGGCACTTAATCTTTTTTTTGGTTTTTGGATAAAAGAACCTCTTGGTCAGATTGTCAAAACTATGAAAAATGAATCCATTCTTCTTCCCATCAAATAAAACATTGGAGTAAAATTTAAAAAAAAAAAAAGCTACATTTTAAATCTCATTGCATGAGCGAGAGTTTGAGTCATGGCTTGAGCTTCCCAGGACCTTTCTTTTTTTTTTTTGTTTTTGGTGATATCTCAACATTTTCCACTTGGTAAAAAAATACAGTAGTAAAGTCTTGAGGTATAACTATAAAAAAATACTTGAAAATCTTTTGCAGGAAAGCAGGGCACTTCATTGGCCTCGGTGAAGGACTTCTCCCCCCTTGTATGCAGTGACAGTTCTCTGGGTCTGAAATTCCTCTGGGTGCAAAGATCCTTGTTTCCTTGAAAACTGAGTTGTTATTATTTCTTGGCTGTGGGAAGAAATGGAGATTTTTTTTTTTTAGTGTGTCAGGCACCCAGCAGCCATCAGAATTCACAAGGGGATGGGGTTTGGCTGGGTTTTACCTCGAGGGCAGTAGGGATAAACTGCTGTGATTCCATAGAGGTGGGATCTCTGCTCTGGAAGATACTCATCAGTGAAGGCTCCTGTTTCTTTATTTACAGCTATCACCCCATCCCTGGTGAAAAAAGAGGAAGAAGTGTTTTATCCACCTATGGAACCTGGGGTTCTTACCCTATTTATGTGTGTTAAGAACAGGCAGCTGAAAAGCTTGGTCTGAACACCTGCAGGACAAGTGGGAAGAAATTCCCTGTGTAAAATCCTCCTCCAGTTCGGTCAGTGCATTTCTCTGTGGTGATGCAGCTACAGAAAAGAGCCTTCCAAGGAGAGATTATCTCCCTGAGAGTCTCCTCCAAGTGTGGCAAGCTCTTAAATGTTTGTTGTAATCTAAGATTGGATGGGAGTTGTGAGAGCTTCCAGCTGGAGTGGGAAGAGAGGCGAGTTCCTGATGCCGGGGCACAGGGAACGGCTGAGGACAGGATCTTTCCTTGGACCTAATCTAGACCCAGAGACTTGAGCCAAGTTTTAGTCCAAAAAAAAAAAAACCAACCCCAAACCACTGCTCCTATCCCTCCCAGGGAGCTGGGTTTGTGTCTAAACTCCTCCTCCATGCTGAGATGTACAAGGAGGTGTTGCTGAAGCCACACTCGGAGACCCAGGAGAGCGCTGGGGAGGCTCCAGGATTTGGGAGAAGGCTGGGATTCCTCTCAGGGAGGGGAGCTCAGCATTCCCAGCTGTGCAGGGGTTGGATTTTTTTCTTGCTCACCGTCTCCAGTCCGTGTGGTAGAAGTGGTTGGCGTAGCTGATGATGCTGAAGGGGTAGTTGAGGTTGCTCTGGATGAGGCGCCGGCCGGTGCCGTCCGGGAATGTGCATTCCAGGTGCTTGGTGCCTGCTCAAACACAAAATATTCCCCATCCTGCTGAAAATGCCACATCAAATATGTTCTTTGTATTTCACAGACTCACAAGGATCACAGGATATGCCAACAACCCCACCCTGGGTATCCCTGGCAGCGCTGTTCAAACACTCTTGGAGCTCTGGCAGCTTTGGGAATGTCACCATTCCCTGGGGAGCCTGGAAAGTGCCAGAGCCCTCTGGGGGTGGAGCTTTTTCCTGATTTATTACATTTTTGAAACAGCTTTTCAGCCTGAAGATGTAGAATCATAAAATTCAGGTTGGAAAAACTGCCTAAGACCAAATCCAACCATTTCCCAGCACTGCCAAGGCCACCACAGCTCCGTGTCCCCAAGTGCCACATCCACACGGCTTTTAAATCCCTCCAGCGACAAAGATTCCACCACTGCCCTGAGCAACAGCATTTTTCATGAAGAAATATTTCCAAAAATCCAATCTAAACCTCAGCTGGCACAACACTGGAGCCCACAGGTAGCGCTGGTCTGAAGACATCCAGGATTTTCCCTCCAGGCTCAGTGTGACATTGTCTGATCCATCCTTGGGGACATTACCTGCGTCTGCCCAGCACAGCAGCTTGGAGAAGGGATCAAAAGTCAGGCCATTGGGCAAACCAATGTCTGTGTGCACCAGAACCCTCCTGTTGGCTCCATTGACAGTGGAAGTTTCGATTTTGGGAGCTTCACGATTCCAGTCCGTCCAGTAAAGGTTGCTTGGAAAACAATGCACAAACAGGGCACACAGCAAACAGTGAGGAGTGGTGGGAGATTATCCTGCCCCTTGCTAGGAGCAAGGCCTGGATTTTCCCTTATCAGTGCCTGAACCATCTATATTTGATTAGGAAAAAGCCTCTCCAAGCAAAGTAGAACGATATCAGACGTGTTTATGACCCAAACTGCGGCTCCCCGACGAGGGTGAGCCTGAGGAGCAGCACATTTTGTGCTGTTGCTGGTGGACACGAAATAGAAGAGTGGATTCAAATCACAGCAGTGAGGTTTGATCCCAGTGAGGCAGGAAAGCCTTTTTTTCAGGGTCTGTAACCTTTTTATAAAATGTTCTGCTACAGGTCAACATGATTAACCAAAGGAACCACCTCTCTGGTGGAACAAGAGAAAAACCCATTCAGAACATGTGTGTGACGTGGTTTTGAGAACCAAAACCTATTTACAAAAATGAGTTTTTGAAAGAGTAAGTTTCCCAAAAACCTTTCCCTTGGGAACAGATCAGCCACTGCCAGGCTGAGAATTCCCTCAACCTCAGAAAATCCTGTCCACATTGCACCCCAACAGCACCCTGGAGACCCAGCTCGTATTTCCAGATCTTTACAAAACAACCTACATCCCAACACCAAAACGAGCACTTTCACCCAAATCAAACAAAAAGCGGAGCTGGGGAGCAGAACCAATCCCTCCTGCAGGATGAAACTTGGCAAATCCCTGCGGGATTCCTGCTGCTCACCCTCGGACGGGGTCCAGGGCGATGGCGCGGGGGTTGACGAGGTCGGAGTCGAAGAGCACGCGGCGCTCGGAGCCGTCCAGCCGCGCCCGCTCGATCCTGTCCAGCCCGCTGTCCGTCCAGAACAACGCCCGCCTCAGGTGATCCACAGCCAGGCCCTCGGGGCTCATCAGTCCTGCTGGGTGATGGCCACGCTCAGGGAAATGTTGGGATCCACCCCCCAGGTATCCCCAGTCCAATGGTGAAGCCTTAGCATTTGTGTTTGGGTTTTTTTTGTTTTTTGATGGGTTTGTTAATGCTGCGGTTCGTTAGTTGGAGAAGTTAAAAATGGAGAAAACTTGTAAGCATGGACGCTCAGCAAAAGGTTCTGAAAGTATGAGACTCGTAATCAAAGTAGGAATGAAAGTTAGCTTTGAGAGTCAGGATGCTGAGTAAGTTGCTCTGTAACTCAAGAACAATGGCCTGGCCAGCTAAAAGAGAATCCTCTGGATTCAACAAAACCCTTTTGCTGACAGAGAATCCAAAGGTCAAAATAGAAATAAAAGTCAGTTTTACCACTGATGTTGATGGCAAAAGCCTGGCCAGGCAAGGAAGAATCTGGGGAATGTGAATTCAGATAGGATAATAGAGTCACTCCTATAGGCTGTATGTAAAATCCCCTGGGTTTCGTGTTATGTGTTGGTTGGTTGGTGTAAACTAGAATATTCATTATAGAAAAGGATGTAATTTATTGTAAGAAGAACCTCACTCCCTTTATTATCTCTCTCAATACTTCACTCTCTTGATCCCTCTCCTGTTCCCCCTCCTTATCCCTCTCCATACCCCTCTCCCTTTATCCTTTGCCTTCTCTTTACTCCTAACTCTCCTGTCTCTCCCTCCTCCACCTTCTCCCCCCTTTCCTTCCCCACCTCTATCCTCACACTCTCAAGCCCAGTTTTCTTTCTCTGTCTCTGAGCACGTTGTAGGCTGAAGCTGTAGCCTCAAGCCGAGCTCTGTCCTTGTTAATAAACATTCCCCTGAGCTGCCTGGCCTGACTAGAAAACCTATAGAACCCCAGAAAGAGCCTCATGCTGCAACCACCAGCACCACCACAGCTAGCCAGGAACTCTAACATCTGCAGTTAGTGGGTAACGCTGAACTCCAGTGTGAGCTGCTGCTTTCCCATTTTGGTCACATACAACAATTCCTCTCCAGGCCTGGGGATCAAAGACACCTCCCTGCCTCAGGCCCTGAGAAATGTAAACAGAAGTGAGTTGAGGTGGAGCAAATCTGGGCTAAATTACTTCATTACCTGAAGCTGGAATTGGCAGATTAACCCCCAATATGCAAATGGACCAAATTTAGAAAAGTATGAAAACCTGTGACCCATCATCCATTTTTGGATGCAGCCCCTGGCAGGGCTTCATCTGCCCAAAATGTACCTGAAGGCCCTTCCATAAATACAACTGCTTTTTATTTTATCTGGCCTCTGTTTTTAGGCAGCCCAAAAGGCATCGGTGGGAGGAGCCCGGGGCTGCCATGGGAGCAGCAGGTGTGGCTGTGGGCAGGTGACACTGGGGACAGGAGCACACCTGAGCTGATGATGGTCTCTGGCTCGGAGCCTGGCTCCAGGCCGGCCCGGCTGATGGTCCTGCCGGCCACGTCTGTCCAGTAAATCATCTTCTCCCGGCAGTCGTAGTCAATCCCCACCACGATGGAGCCCTGCCAGGGTCAGGGGAGGGACATGGGGTGAGACCCTGCCCCGAGGCTCAGGGAGCAACCTCAGCCCATCAGCCGGCACTGAGAGCTGCCTGGGGCACGCTGCAAGCAGGGAATGATGCTCAAATCCCATTTCCTCAGCAAAACTCTGCTCCAGTGGGTTCCCACTGCACCCTCCCAGCTGAATCCCAGGATCTTAGGCCAGCTGGTGGAGGCTCACACCCACATCCAGATGGATTTGAACCCTTTTCCTGAAGGAGAGGGTGCTCCCAGAGCGAAGCTGGCCCGGGGAATGACCTTCAGGATGGGGAGAGGGAATACTTAGCAAGGTTCTTCACTTCCCCAGGGTGCAGGGAGGGTCCTGGCCCAGATTTCAGTGCTCCACTGCCTCAGTCTGGCCTGGCTGGAGAGGCACATGGCCACGCTCCAAGGGGTGTCCAAGGAAGGAAAAAAGGCCAGCCCTGCAGCTGGAAGTCTGGGCTGTGACCAGCCCTGGAGAGCTCTGGGAGCACCTGAACTCCTTCCCTTTGTGAGCAGTCCCAGGTCTGGGACCTGGCTGGGACCTGGCTCTCTGCTGGGGATGGCTGGAGGGAGGTGGAAATAGAATCCACAGAATCCCAGGATGGTTTGGGTTGGAAGGGACCTTCAAGATCATTCACTGCCACACACAGGGACCCCTTCCACTATCCCAGGGTGCTCCAACAAGGTCTTGGACAGTTCCAGGAATGGGGCAACCACAGCTTCTCTGGGCAACCTGTGTCAGAGCCTCACCACCCCCCCAGTCAACAATTTCATCCCAAAATCCCACCTAACCCTGCCCTCCATCATTGGGAAGCCCTTCCCCCTTGTCCTGTCACTTGCCCAAAGTGCCACCAAGACATCCAAGCACAGCCAATGTCCCCAAACACCATCACCCCTCTGACCCTGCCAGCTCAGACAAGCGGTTCAGAGAGAGCTGAAAACACCGAGTGGCAGCACCAGCCTGTCCCCAAACTCCCTCTGGAACCCCTGCACCCCATCCCCATCCCAAGGATACCGTACATGCAGGGAGAGCAGCGTCTTGGCCGCCTCCTTCTGCAGCCGGGTGCCGTTCAGCGGGAGGTACCCGATCTGCTGGCCCTGGGCGTAGAGCAGAAACGTCCCCGTGCCCGGTGGGGACACGTCGGGCCGGGGCTCGGGCCGGACGCTGGGTGGGGCCACGCTGGGCAGACCTGGCATGTGGGAGGGGACAGAGATGGCTCAGGTGACGTTGTCCCCTCTGCTCCACGCCCGGAGCGGTGTGGCAGGGTCACTTTGGGGCGCTGGGCTCTTACAGGGCGGGGTGGTGCCGGGTTCGGAGCGCGTCCCCGGGATCTCCCTGCCGCTCTGCTCCACGCACCAGCAGTAGCCGCTGTCCCCGTGGCACTGCAGCGGGGTGAAGTCCCCGCTGGGGTCACACTGTGGCACGTACTGGTCCCCGCGGGGGCTGCCCCCGTAGTGCTCCAGCAAACTCTGCCGCCAGCGCTCGCACATGCTGGGGGGCCGCTCCGTGGGCTCTGCCACGGGAGGGTGACAGTCACCACCCTACCGGGGGCACTCAGGGCTTTGCAGAGCCCTGTGTCCCCTTCTCCCCGCCGGCCGTGCCCCCACACCGAGGATGCTCCCCCGGGCACTGACCTGGGCTCCCGCAGCGTGGTGGGGTGGTGCCCGGTGCTGTCCGGGTGCCGGCGATCTCCTGCCCCGCGGCGTCCACGCACCAGCAGTGCCCGGAGCTGCCGTGGCACTGCAGGGGCCGGTACCGGCCCTGCTCGTCGCACTGGGGCACGTGGCCGTCACCCACGGGTGATGGCCCCGGTGGCACCTCCCGCGGGTACATCCGAGCGTGCTCGCAGGGCGTCAGCTGCTGGATGGACTCTGCCGGCAGCAAACGTCCCCAGCCCGGGCTCAGGGGGTGCCAGGCAGCTCCCCTGGAGCCGCTTGGCACCTTGGCATCATTTCTCTCCTGTCTTCCAGCACCCCTTGGTCTGGGGTGGGAGCCAGACACCCTCGATGCCCCGTAGTTATTTGCTCCACAGGAGGTGGCCACAGCCACAGTAACCCAGTGGGGTCCCTAAACGCCCAGGAGCCCCTCGATGCACCCTGCCCTCAGGAAAACCCCAGAAGGGTGGGTGGGCAGAGGGTCACAGAGTCACAGAACCTTAGGGTTGGAAGGGACCTCTGGAGATGCTCCAGCCCAACCTCCCTGCAAAGGCAGGGTCACCTGGAGGAGGTGACACAGGAACGTGTCCAGGTCTGTTTGGAATATCCCCAGAGAAGGAGCCTCCACACCCTCCTTGGGCAGCTTTTCCAGAGCTCTGCCGCCCTCAGCACGAGGAAATTCCTCCTCACACTGAGGCCGAGCTTCTCAAGCTTTAATTAACACCTGTTTAATTTATAGCTCCCCTCCACTCCCTGTGGCCCCACTATCCCCACTGTCCCACGCATTTGGGACACCAGCCTGATACCCAAGGACCCAACCCTGCTCCCCTCAGCCCTGGAGGCTGTCACTGACCGGGGCTCCCGCAGCGTGGTGGGGTGGTGCCCGGTGCTGTCCGGGTGCCGGCGATCTCCTGCCCCGCGGCGTCCACGCACCAGCAGTGCCCGGAGCTGCCGTGGCACTGCAGGGGCCGGTACCGGCCCTGCTCGTCGCACTGGGGCACGTGGCCGTCACCCAGGGGTGGCACCTCCCGCGGGTACATCCGCTCGTGCTGGCAGGGCGTGAGGCGCTGCGGGTTCCCTTCCGCTGCTGGAAAGCCAGAAAAGAGGAGAGTGAGGCTGGGGAAGCTGTGCCAGGCAGAGAGGGCACGGGGCTGAGCGGGCACCTCACCGTACGTGCACTGGAAGCCGTCACCAGCGTAGCCGGGCCGGCAGCGGCAGGAAAAGGAGCCCGGGGAGTTGTAGCAGACGGCGGCCGGGTGACACGGGCTTTCGGCACATTCATCCACGTCTGTGCAGGGGGAAGATGGCATCAGCGAGGACGGGGACACCCTGGCAGCTGTGCTATGGGGTCCCTCCCGTGCCCGCCTTACCGGAGCAGTGGATGCCGTCGCCGGTGTAGCCGGGGAGGCACTCGCAGGTGGCGCGGCCGTCACCGCGGGACAGGCACCGCGCCCGGTCCCCCGGGGCGCAGCGGTGCCGCCCGTCCTCGCAGGGGTCCCTCGCCGGTGCCAGCGCTGTGGGGACAGCGAGGGGTGCTCAGGGCACGTCCATGGGGCCTGGGGACACCTCAGGTGGGGTCAGCACTTACGCACACACGCCTGCCCGTCGCCTGCCGGCTGGTAGCCGCTGCGGCACTCGCAGCGGTAAGTGCCCGGCAGGTTCTGGCACACGGAAAAGGGGCCGCACTGGCTCAGGCCCTCGGAGCACTCGTCCACATCTGGAGAAAGGAGGAAACACGGGGAACCCCGATGGTGGTGGGGCACTCACATTTTCATGGTCTGGCTGGGAATATCCTGCCCCATGCTGCCCATCTCATGTCTGTCGCTGAACTGAATCAACTACAGAATTAAGTTTCTAATCAGCTCAAAATAGAAGGGAAAAAAGAGAACAAGATCTCTTTTTGGTATGCAGTTTTCATAAAGAAGCATCTGTTGAAGGCACATCAATATTCTTGACTATTTGTGGTTTAAAACATTGTTTCCTTCTCCTAAAATTAAGTGATCAGATTGGTCATTTAAACTGGGACTTCAGGACAAGAAAAAGGCAGGATCCTTGAATTCTTCACCAGCATCACTGTGCACTGCAACTCACTGGCACTGGGCAGCTTCTTGTGGAAAGGGACTCCAAATTTGGAAGATAAATTTGCAATGTGAAGTTTAGCGTGACAGGAAAGCAACAACAAAGCTGGCTGAATTTAGGAAACGCAGGCATTCTTTCCCCACTGCCTTTGCTTTTTTTCCTGACTCCTTTTCCCCCCCTCCTCCTCTTTTTCCTTAGCTCCTGGAGGGACCACCAACAGCCTGCCTCAGTTTCCCCCCACGATGCATCCTTGGTGAAGCTCTGTGAGTGCTGTGACATCCCAGCATCCCAAACACCAGCAACCACCTCGGTGCCTGATGGGGCCCAGACCCAGCAGCCGCCCCCCAGCCCCGCTGACCTCGGCAGCCCCGTCCGTCTCGGCGGAACCCGGCCGTGCACTCGCACGTGTACTCCGTGCCCACGCCGGGCTGGCAGCGCGCCGGCGCCTCGCACGCGTGGCTGCCGTCGTGGCACGGGCTCACCCCGGGGTTCTCGGTGTCACCTGCGGGCACAGAGGGATGTTGAGGGGAATAAAAGATCTGGGAGACACGGGGAGTGACCGTTCCCAGTTATACTCGATGCAGGCATCAGCTCTGCGCTGCTGTCCCATGCAGGGAACCACGGCTGTGCCAGCCAGTGCTGCCCACACCTCGCTGGTGGAGCTGTGGCGAAAATTGCTCAGAAAAGTCTCCCTTTTTGGCTGATTTTGGGCAAAGCCAGCACAGCGCAGCTTGAGGAGATGGTGGCATCCCCACTGAGGGCTGGAGCCTCGGGTTGGCACAGGGATTGGCACGGGGATTGGAACAGGGTTTGGCACAGGGATTGGGACAGGGATTGGCACAGGGATAGGCACATGGATTGGAACAGGGATTGGAACAAGGATTGGTACAGGGATTGGCACACAGAGAGGCACACACATTGGCACAGGGATTGGCACAGGGATTGGCACACGGATTGGAACAGGGATTGCCACAGGGATTGGAACAGGGATTGGCACGGGGATTGGAACAGGGATTGGCACGAGGATTGGAACAGGGATTGGCACAGGGATTGGGACAGGGATTGGAACAGGGATTGGCACAGGGATTGTCACTGGGATTGGAACAGGGTTTGGCACAGGGATTGGCACAGGGATAGGCACATGGATTGGAACAGGGATTGGAACAAGGATTGGTACAGGGATTGGCACACAGAGAGGCACACACATTGGCACAGGGATTGGCACAGGGATTGGCACACGGATTGGAACAGGGATTGCCACAGGGATTGGAACAGGGATTGGCACACACATTGGCACACACATTGGCACATGGAATGGCACAGGGATAGGCACAGGCATTGGCACACAGGCACACACATTGGCACATGTTGGCACAGGGACTGGCACATGGATTGGCACACAGGCACACACATTGGCACACACATTGGCACATGGAATGGCACAGGGATAGGCACAGGCATTGGCACACAGGCACACACATTGGCACACAGACACATGCATTNAGGGACTGGCACATGGATTGGCACACAGGCACACACATTGGCACACAGACACATGCATTGGCACACACATTGGCACAGGGATTGGCACAGGGATAGGCACAGGCATTGGCACAGACACACACATTGGCACAGGGATTGGCACAGGCATTGGCACACAGGCACACACATTGGCACAGGGATAGGCACAGGCATTGGCACACAGGCACACACATTGGCACAGGGATGGGTGCTGGTGCTCACCTGGTGCCGGGCCGATGCGGGCAGCCAGGGCGTAGCGCAGGACGTGCTCGTGGCCGTCGAAGAGGGCGAAGGCGCGCGGCACCGAGAGCCGCAGCCGCGCTGGCAGCCGCGAGTGTGGGCACCCCGAGAAGGTGATGTTCTGGTGCAGGCGGTAGGAAAAGGTCTGGTTGGCAGCACCCGTGACCACCACATATTCCCTCTGGCCTGAGGATGTCACAGCTGCACGGAAAGCCCCCGTGGACGTGGGAAAAATTGTGTCAGCATCCATGTGTCTTGAGTGTTTTCAGGCATTCAGGGGTGGCGTGTGAGGAGCTGAAGGCAGGTGAGCACAGGTCTTACCTGAGCTGGAGTAGGAGTAGAGTTCCTCATAGGGAGTGATGTGGATGGTGATGTTCTCTGGCAGGAATGGCACCTCACCCTGGATGTGTGTCCTGAGGCTTAAATAATTGTCCGGCCCCAGGCCCTCGGCTGTCTGAGTGACCCGGACCGTCTCCCCACCAGGATAAAATGTCACCTCCAGGCTCTGGGTGAATTCAGCACCTGGGCAGGATAAAGGAACGGGCACCATTTGCAGAGACAACCCCAAAGCGTCCTTCCCTGCTACCCCGGCATGGTGGGTCACAGCCAGAGGTGCGCACCAGCCGGGAGAGAGATTGAAGAAACCACAGGGCTGCCCTGAACCCCCGATCACGGACCCCAAGGAACCACCCCGCCGAAGCCACACCCCTCGGAACGGCAGCGCATCCCAAACCCCCGCTCACCGGTGATGCTGAAGCCGTTCTCAGAGCCAGGCTCCTCCAGGGCGAAGAGCCACGCGAAGAGGCCCCCGACGGGCAGCAGCGGCAGCAGAGCGCGGGCAGCGGGCTGGGGCACGCCGCTGATGGCCGTGTAGGCTCTGCCATCGCTGCCCACGATGTAGGCGTGCAGATCCACGTCCTGGAAGCGGACGGACGCCTGTCCCACCCTCAGGCTCCCGCTCACCTTCCCGTTGAGGCGATGCACGGCCCCTGGGCAGGGAGATGGGCACCCCTGGCAGCGGCCACCCAGGCACGGGCTGCCCGTCCCCGCCGCCCGCCCCGCCCGTACCTTCGGGCAGGCACTGCCGCCCGTTCCCGTAGAAGGTGGCTCGGCAGTGGCAGCAGAAGCCGGCGGCGTAGTCGGTGCAGAAGGCGTGAGGGGAGCATTGCCCGTGGTGCTGGGCACACGTCTCCTTGCTGGCCGCGCTGTAGGTGAACACTGGGGACAAAGGGAAAAGGTTGGGGACGCGATGATGAAGCCACCCGTCGCTAACGGGAGGGGGTGCCTTGCCTTGTTGGCCCCAAAAACGCCGCCTGGAAAGGAGCCAGCTTGGGAAAGGCAGTGGCTGTCCCCAAGAGAGCGACCCGGGATGCAGAGGGGTGGTGGAGGGTTTGGAACCTGTTGCCTGGTTTCAGGCAGATCTGACAGAGGGCAGGAGATCAAATTCCTGAGGGTATTTTTGGGAGATGGCTGGCAGGGGACGGGGCTCTGCTCCCCCAGACACGTGCCACAGCTGGCTCGGTGATGGGGAGGGCGGCAAGGCCAACCCTGACCTCGTGTCCCCTGAGCATCCCACCCCATCCCACGCTCCAAGCCTCCCTCCTTTTCCCTCGGCAAGCCCGGCAGGCAGGGCTGTACAGCAGCAGGACTGGGCTGAGAGGAGGCAGCAGCTTTGCAGGAGCAGCACCGGCAGCTTGGGATGGGATGAACTCGCAGCTGGGGCCTTTTTTAGGGATCCATCCCCACTCGGTCACTGTCCCCACCGGGCCATCACCCCGTAGGGCCATGGCAGGGCTGTGACCGCTCACCATCGGGGTTGAAATGCACATCCTCCTCCACGCCGACGCCGTGGTGGCCGGAGCTGTAGGAGGAGGGGCTGGCCGAGTGGCTCTGCCGGGTGGCAGCGTCCCCGCGGGGCTGCAGCCAGCGGCTCCGCTCCTGGGCGTCCCTCCTCCCGGGCACAAAGCGCGATCCGTGGCTGGCACGCTGGGCCATGGATGTGTGGCTGGAGAGTGGGTGTGTGTAGCTGGAGGTGCCAGGGTTGGGGGGCTCAGGGGGGCTCTGAGGCACGGCAGGAGCGGCTCCTTCGCCGCCCCCCGGCTCCACGTGCTCCGCGCTGCCCACGTGGAAAACCCACACGCCAGGGATTCCCGTGTTGCTCTCCCTGCGGGCACAGCACACACCAACATCATCACAGCCACGCTGGAGAGGCTGATAGCACCCCTCCCACCCCTCCAGGACCCCAATACTGCTCCTGTGCATGTGGGGTTGAGCCCCTGATGCAGCCCAGCACCCCAGCTCACTCTCCACATTTTTCCAGCCTCCAGAAACGCTCCGGGGCTGGGAGAAGATGACTCTGCTCCCCCTGCCCACACCCACAGCCCCTCAGGTTCCACTCACCTCTCCAGCTTCCTCAGAGCCTGCTCGCTGCTGGCCAGGCTGTGGAAGAGCCCATCCCTCTTGGGGTCATCGCCGTCCCCCCAGCTGAAGCCCACCCTGGCTGGCAGCTCCAGCTGGACATTGTAGGACTCCTTGGGTCGTGTCCCCAGGAACTGGAGGCCACCATTGGGGTAGAGGAAGATGGTGTAGGTGTCCTCATCGTTGTAGGCTATGACTGCCTGGAAGGTGTTGAGCTGCCAAAGGGAGAGCAGGACAGATGGATGGCATGGAGGGGCAGGAACACAGCAGAGGAGTGGAGGAAAGGGGAGCAGGGATGGGAGAGGCAGCCCCACACACACCACAGGGCATGGAAACACCCCAAAAGGGCCCTCCAATAGAGAGCACCTCCATGGTGACAGACTGGGAGAGCTGGGTGTGTCCACCTGGAGAAGAGAAGATTCCAGGGAGAGCTCAGAGCCCCTGCCAGGGCCTGAAGGGGCTCCAGGAGAGCTGGAGAGGGACTGGGGACAGGGCATGGAGGGACAGGACACAGGGAATGGCTCCCAGTGCCAGAGGGCAGGGATGGGTGGGATACTGGGAATTGGGAATTCCTGGCTGGGAGGGTGGGGAGGCCCTGGCACAGGGTGCCCAGAGCAGCTGTGGCTGCCCCTGGATCCCTGGCAGTGCCCAAGGCCAGGCTGGGTGGGGCTTGGAGCAGCCTGGGATAGTGGAAGTGTCCCTGCCCATGGCAGGGGTGGCACTGGGTGGGATTTAAGGTCCCCTGCAACCCAAACCATTCCATGATCAGCCTGCAGAGACCTCCTGGGGAAGAGCAGGATCTGAGGCTGCTCATGCCCAGCCAAACCCCCAGTACCACATCCTGGGAAGATGCTCAGCATCCTCCTAGGAGCCCATGGCACGGCTGGGCCACTCCCTCGGTGCAAGGACGTCCCAGGAGCATCCCTGGCCATGTAACCCTGCACTGGGAGCCCCTCACTCCTGCCCTCCCACTGACACCCCCCTGCTCCATCCCATCCCATCTGCACCAGAGGAAAACCCGCACCCCCCCCTCGCTTGTCCCTGAGAACAATTTTAGCTCGGTTTCCTCCGGAAAAAACATTCCTGTGCTCCCAGCTTCCCATACATCCCGCTATAGGCAGCCTGGCTGCCTGCCCTGCCAGCTTTGGGGCCGTGCCAGGCACTGCAGCCACAACCCACGGACACGGGGGAGGCTCCGGAGCCAGCACGGCCCTGCCGAGCCACCCGGCAGCCACCGAGAAACCAACCCCGTGCAGCTCCTTCTCCCCCGGGAAATCGCTCCAAGCAGGGAGCAGCAGCCCTTCCCACCGAGCCGCTGGAAGCAGCACGCAAGGAATATGAAGGAAAAACGATTAAAGTCCCAGTTTCACCCCCGGAGCAGCGGGAGGGAGGCTGGGGGCTCATCCTACTCCACCCCCACAGCACCAGCCTTGATTTCGGGGCGCAGGGGCCCCCGGAGCATCGCTGGATTTCCGGGCAGCCCCGCGGGATATAAAGAGCCTTGTTGTGCCTGTCACACACTCGGGCATTCAGAGACCCCGAAAAGGCGGCCAAAAAGCTGGAGGGGGGTGGAATAACCCCCCTCCCCCCGGGGCTGGATTCCTTCCCCACGCAGCCAAATCACAGCAGCAGCTGCAGGACTCATTCTGCCTCGGGGGTGGGTGGTGAGGGGGGACACGCTGGGTGACATCGATGGGCTGGCACGGTGGGATGAAGGGAAGGAGGGGGGAAGAGCCCAGAAAAGAGCTGCAAAGGGCAAATTCCAACCCAAAAGGACAAGTTTTGTTCCTACAGAGGAAGGCTCAGCCTTGTCACATTCTGCAGCTCAGGAAAATGTCACTGCAGGGACCAGGAGCATGTCCCAAGGAGCTGGAGGGGACACGGCACTGCCAGACCTCCCCCCCCAAAGAGGGGGTCTGGAGAGCCTCTGCTCCTCAACCCAGTTTTCTACTTTTGGGGCTCCAAAGGGATTAGCTGTGACTTTCCAGAGCAGGGGGAAAGGCTTTGGAGTCAATCCTGAGCAGCAGGAGGGCAGCGTTTCCACAAACACCACATTTGGTCAGGGGGAAAAAAAAGTGTTTGGGGAGTTTTTTTAGCAGTTTTGGCCAAGGGGGAGCTCAGCAAAGCACAAGCACGAGCTGCATTTCAGGAGCTTTCCCTGGAGCTCCTCGTTTCCAAACAGGACCGGTTTCATTTCAAAGCCTGATCCAAACTTCTCAGAGAGGAAAAAAAACCACAACAGGGAAAAGAAGAGGAGGCTGCATTTTCGATGGCCGTGAGGTCGCTGTGAGGCCCCTGATGGCATCACTTCAGCTGTTTTCCCAACTTTTAAATAAGAGGAAAAAATGTGCCTTGTCTCCTTCCAAACCTCAGCTTCTTGCCTTGCTTGGCTTCCCTCTCGCTACCGAAGGGGCCTGGAGTGGGACATGCCTGGGGATGGCTCCTGGTGGTCCTTGGGGACCCGGTGGCTGCTGCTGGGCTTTGGGAGGGAGCCCACCACCCATCACCCAGCTCTGGGTGTCCATCACCAGGGTTTTCATCCCCTTCAGCTGGCTGGAGTCCATGCAGCTGGCAGAGTGTCACTGTCACCAGCCCAATGTGACAGCTCACGACCCGGCGGTTTCAGGGACGGGCAGCGCTGGAGGTCCACACATGCAGGAGCCTCATCAGCCTCGTGAGTGGAGAGCACAGGTCACCCCCCACCTGGCAGACCATCTATGAGCTTGTTTTCCAGGCACAAAATCAGCCCACAGTGGAAATTCCAAAGCCAGTTCCTGGCCAGCAGCATCATCAGCACAGGGGCAGAAGGAAGGAGCAGCCCTGAGCCACCAGTAAAGGTCAGGAGCACAACGGGCGACCTAAATCAGGGCTCCCCCAGCTGCCCCCAGCCACCCTCTGCCCTGTAAAGCCACAGCTACCAGCGCTGGGAAGATTTGTCTGAAAAGAATCGGAATCATGGAATGGTTTGGGTTGAGGGGAGCTTAAAATTCATCTCATCCTACCCCCTGCCATGGCAGGGACACTTCCACTGGCCCAGGCTCCTCCAAGCACCATCCAACCTGGCCTTGGGCACTTCCAGGGATCCAGGGGCAGCCACAGCTGCTCTGGGCACCCTGGGCCACGGCCTCACCACTCTCACAGCCAAGAATTTCCTCCTAACATCTGATCCAAGCAATGTGAAGCCGTTCTCCCTTGTCCAGTCACTCCATGTCCTCATTCAAGCACCTCCAGCCATGAAGGCAAGCTCTAAACCTCTTCTGGCCAACAGCCCCACCACTGCCACAGCTCTGAGCAGAGGGGGAAAGCTCCATGCTGCTCCTGGTGCTCACCCAGGGATGGATGATGGATGGATGGATGGATGGATGGATGGAGGATGGATGGATGGATGGTGGATGGATGATGGATGGATAGATGGATGATGGATGGATGGATGATGGATGGATGGATGGATGGATGGATGGATGGATGGATGGATG
>VWYI01014463.1:0-22681 GCA_013399455.1 Anthoscopus minutus | reverse complement strand
GTATGACAGTTTTGTCTGGTTAGTGGAATCTTAGCCCATGAAACACTGGGAAATGAGACTTGTATACAGATGAGTATTTAACAACTTTCTGAAGCTGATCTCCTGAGAATAACTTGAGGCCAGCAGTTATGTTTCAATCTGCCATAGATAAACTTTTGAAATTAATAATCAGGTATTTACTGCTATGATGNTTAATAATCAGGTATTTTCTGCTATGATGAACATAGTGTAATAACCTAGAACAATTAGACACCTTTAAATAACAGAAAAGAGAAGATACTGCTTATAGCAATGGTTCAAAGAGGATCATGTGATTCTCAGGACTTTCCACAGACAGCAGGGACCTCTTTAGTAAGGGGAAGTACAGTGTGAAGTGAGGAAGAATAGCAAGACAGGCTGTCTCCTGCAACAATGAATCTCTCTTTATAATGAAGTCCTCTGGCAGAGAAAAGTAATTCACAACAATAGGATTCACCTTCAAATTGACATTAAAAAGAAAGAGCATTTAGTTCTGGGAAGAAGCTCCAACTGTCATACCTTTTAATGCTCAATTGTTTTTACCTACGGTGACACTGGAGCTTTTCCAAGCAATTCCAACAATGTCAGTGGGACTAAGAGCTTCTGAATAGCCATCAGACTTTTGTTAATCTATGTTAAAATGTGAATTTTACTTAAACAGTTAATTTAAAATATTATTTAGTGTACTGAAGATTTTCTTGAGCTTACATGTCTTAGAAAACAACAGTCATTCTGTCATAGAACTCCTTGACCTGCATATAAACCTAACAGCATTCCATCTTTTTTGGATCATAGATTAATATACTCTTGGTTTACTAATGCACTAAAGGGAATGGATTCACATTTACTTGAAAGCCCCATTGACACTTCATCATCTGACCAGTTTCTTACCTTAAAAACAGGTGCCTCATGTCAAGATATCAATGGAACTAAATGAACAACATTGTAAAACCTTGGATATGAACTAGCAAGTCAATGCATTGCTGAGGTGCTTGACTCATCTTTGTTTACATTTTCCAGTCAGAACCACTGTGTAAATAACCAGCTCTCTTCTATTGTGGTATCATCATATGATATGATACAACATGATTTACAGCATAAAGTATATCACAGCTTTCTTCACTGTGATTTCATCCTTGGAGGATGCTTAGCTCTGTAATTTTATTGCTTTGTGTGTAGTGACTTTAGAATAGCAAGGGAGGCATGACCACCTTACAAATAAATGAGTTTTTCATGCAAGAAAAAATACTATTTAAATTCCCACAAAAATTGCCTTATTTAAAGCATATTTTCAATGAAAATAATGTCTTATTATATATCTATGAAAGTAGCATAAAGACAGTTAAAGTAGCTTAACCATTAGTAAGTTTAGAATTCTCAAACACCTTTCACTTTCAATTTCCTACAGAAAATGTACATCTATATCATGTCTAAGTATTTATGAGCTGGTTCAAGATACTGTATCCAATATGTGAGTTATCTGAGGAATTAAAGTCCCCTGTAATTCGCAAGTGCTAAAATATATTTTTGATGACGATGAACATGGTTTGCTATATACAACAGAACATATTATACCAAAGGTATATATTTTATTGAATAGGCCTGTAGTAAAAATGGAGAGCATTTTTCAGATCTGTATTTTGAAATATTTGTATTAAGTCTAAATCACAGAAATGTGCATGTTGGTGATGTTATGAGCTGCTAAATATAGCAATAATTTTAAGAAATTTATCTCTTGTTCTTCTTTGGGGGGAGAGTTGATAATTTTGTTGAAATTACTATGGATAAAAACTTTGGAAAATATCTGCTGCCCTCTTGGGATTACTTTTGCATTTACTGCCATTCTGAAATATGTTTTAGGTAAGGATTGCAAAACTACTCATAGCAGAAGTAGAAGAGTAATGAATGATGCTTAACTCTGCAGTAATAGATACTTGTAATTCAAGTCTCTTGCTTCAAAAGAGTCGAAGTGATTCATGCAAGACAATCAGCAGCTTTGCCAGCTGCTCACTGACAACGAGCATGACAATGTAAGTCAACACCTCACAAGATCTGACTCTTTATGGTCAACATAAAGATGACTGGTGAAAATAATGATTTTTATTCATTCTGAGATGTAGTCTGAAACATCTGAGATTACTTGCTTCTGTGAAAATGGATGAGCCATGGTATGCTTTTTTATATTCCAAGTCATTAAATTCTCCCCTGTATGAAAGGTTAGCATAGCACAACTGCATTATTAAGAGTTCTATCTGGGTGGTTTAGCTAGTGCACTTGTCCTATAGCAGTCATCAGCCCTGGATAGATTTATTCCTAAAATGCAAGTCTTAGGAGTCTGCAGCATCTGCAGAGCTTCCTACTTCCTATCCATTTCTGATCTCAGCCCCAGTGAAGCCAAAGGACCTCTGTGAAGGAGCAGTGAACATCCCTGTCCCTCTCTCTGTATGCAGCACACTAAAGACTTACAGCCTTACTGAGCGCTACCTTATCTGCAAGAATTTCTTTCCTATAACACAATCTTGATTATGTTGACAATCTGATCTTATCAACACACTTTGAACCCTTACAGATAGATAGTTTTATTGGTGGTCCTCTACATTGCAAACTTCACATTTACAAAAAAGCTTGGCATTAATAAATATTTACCAGCAAAGAGAACCTTCATTAATATCTTAATATCAAACAGGGTAGTTAATGTATTTAAACTGTAACTGTATGCAACAATGTAGTTTCATTTGGAATAGCTTTGCACATCTTCTCTTTGCACATTTTCTTCTACCAATGGGCTAGTGCAAGTGCATAGATATAAAACAAGCATATGTTATTTAATAGACATAATATGTAGCAATGATTTTACTTATTTTTCTTCTAATTTGTCTTCAAAGTCAGGTATATGAAACATTCATAATAAAGAGACTATAATGAAAAATCTGTTTTAGTGTATAGTGCATCCTTCTATAATCGTCACATCTTCTTCTTATTTTTGACCACTTTTGAAATGTTATCATGTTAAATCTGGTTTATTATGGTATCTGAAGGGAGCTGTTGCTTCCCCTACACGGCGCTGAAAAAAAAATCATAAAAAAGATCCTTAAAATGTAATGCACGAGTACATAAATATATGCAGTTATCCAGTTTGAAATAAAATTTCAAAAACCCCTTTTAGTTGAAAAACTTCTTCACAAACTGTAGTAATATAGATGGACTGTTATTCTTTAATTATAACTGCACTTTCAAAGTATCATTAATGTGGTTCATGAATAATTAAGAACTACAAATGTATGTCATTTTGTCACTAAGGCTTGGGAAATCACACATGCTAAATCTGACTTTCTTAGCAGAAAAAATATTGAAGTAGTGGCTTGGCTTACAGCCCATGTACTGTAACTCAAATTTTTGCCTGTAATAAGAATTCCATTATGTGGTTTTATGAATTTACTTATTAAAAATAATATTCCTACCTCAAATATGTGTCTGAGAGATTGCAATGTGTATAGGGTGGAAAGGATTCACAGTATAAACCAATAGTCTTTACAGTTTTTAAAAGAAACAAAAGTAAATCCAGAAAAGAAGTACATATATTAATAACAGTCATAGAAAATATTTTCCCAGTTTAATAAAATGCTCATCACTCAAACTATCCCAGCTATCAAACACTGACCAAAGTATGCACATTTTGAGAACCATGTTATTCATAAAAATATATACATTATTCCAAAAGATTATTCCAAAAGTTAAAACCCAAATAGCCTTTGAGACACAATGTCTGAGTTTCATCTCACATAAACCAGTACAGTGTCACTGATTCATGTCAGCTGAGGATTTTGGTATACTAGAGTTCATAAGTCTAAAAATTAGTTATATTACACTATTACTCAAGCAGTATATACTTTATTTCTATGAAATTCCCCAACTGTCAGATGTCTTGGTTGTCGCAGAATGTGAATCTGCCTTCTAATGATCTGTAAAATTAACCTCATCCACTGGACCTCTTTCTGTGATTTGTCATTTTTATAAATAAATACAAAAAGTCAGTAGTCTTTTATGTGGCTTCCGTCTTAATTGTATAAGTAGCGACTATTTAGCCGAAAATTATACCACACTTAAGAGATTTAGGGACAGGAAGTCTACTTGCCATTATTCTTTATGCTTATATTGTGTGTGTGCATATGGATTTCCTTTCATCGCACCAAGTATTTTACTTCGCACTTTTGTTTCCAGATTCTAAAAGTTTTTATGCTTAAGTACATACTCTTCTTCAATATGTACAAATAATCAGCTAGTTTATAAAAGTCAGAGAAATACAATGATATTATCAAGTGTATGTCTCAGATCAAAGTATTCTTCCACACACTTAGGCCGTGAATTTTTCTGCCACTGAGCACTGCCTACACGAATACTAAACAGGTACAAAGAAACAATTGCACTGATTCACAGAAAAAAGATTCTGTTTACTTTTAATGGTACAAAATCACATGCTTAAAAATTAACACAGAAAAACTTCATTAAGCCCTTTATGGTAGTTTTTAAAGTTACATAAAAATATTGTGTAGACCTATAGACTATATATGCATGCTTTACAAACCTTGTCATGAAAAAATACATGCCCCCCAAATACTATATTCAAGTAGATGTTTACATCCAGCATAAAGAAACACAGCTACTACAGACACATTAAACCAGCTATAGATCCCTTAGATCCCCAAACTTCTGTTTCAGATTGGCTTAATAGCTAATATGCCAATATTCTCACTGTGTTCTAGTCTTTCCTGACAGTTTATTAACTGCAATATCTCTCTTACCATAAACTTCATCTAGCTTGAAAGTACAAATATTAACTTTTTCACTAATGTTTGTGTTCATACCAGTCATCTCTCCCAACCAGTTTTGATGTTTATACAATTTTCTCAGAACAAATGTTAGAAATACATCTCCTTCCAAAAATATTAACTTCTCATCTCAATCCCAGGAAGCATTGTCCTTTCTCAGCTCTGGCCATGCTTTCAGCTTAGTGCTCTTGACCCTGAAATGTCCCTGTCCTGTTGTGATCTATTATGACCAATGTGTTTTTTAACAGTAGTTTGATATCAATTAAATACTGTCTTAAAGACAAATTAAATACAATAGTTTCAGTACTATTTACTCTGAAAAATCTCTGATTTAATACAAGCATAAAAAAATTACAGCAGGAATAACCCCAAGGGGTTCTAGTCTTTAAATATAAAGTTTATTTATAACCTTTATAGTAATGATTTTCCTTTTAAGCACTCATTAATCCCATTTATCCCTTATCTTTTTCTTCACATGTCAAGAACCCAGCTTCTGTGCTGAGGGAGGAATTAAATAGCCACTAGAATAAAGCTTGCACTTGAAGTCTCCTGTGGGCTGTGTCAGGAAGAGAAATCAAATTCAGAATAGGAAACACTAAGTATTGAAGCATTTGACAATAACTGTCCCCAAAGATTTTAAAGAAAGAAAACAGATCTTTGAAAAGGAGTTCAGTAATGAGGAATAATTAGTAAAAATCATCCCTGATGTAACCATCAAGACTGTTAGGGGGAGCCTGTCTCATAAATGAACCAAGATTTTACTGCTAGTCTAACTAATGTTTTATTGGTCTATTTGAAAAATGCAAGTTATTCCCAGTTCAGTTACAATTAACATTTGAAGTACAAACCAATTAAGTGTTGTAGAAAATATTTATTTATTACAAGTTTCAAGTTATATATGTGACTACACATGAAGTATAGTTTTATATATAGAATCTAACCCTTTATATATAGAATCTAGCCCTTCTTCCTCTTTTAACACCCACCCTCTCTCAGTACTTCTGAATTATTGTTATGCTCCTATTTGTTGAGATGATGAAGCCATAAAGAAGCTGTAAAGCTATAAAGCCACTGAAACCTCCAAGTCTGAAGGAAAGAACCACTATGGGTGCAGTTTCTGTTTGTGTAAATTTCTTATAACAGTCTTCTCTTTTGATTCTTAACAGCATATCTGACAGGAGTACTGGAACTGTCACTCCCTCATCCCAGGGGAAAAAGCATGTGAAACACAACAGCCTGTAGTGGAAAGTCTTATATTCATTGAGATTTCTTTTGTCATGGGAGGTCCATGAAACATGGACAAAGAGAATAGGTTTTTGTCATCCCAAACTTAAAGATCTGTTACATAGATGTCTGCAATTAGCTGGGCCAGGCAGTCAGACTGGTCCTAGACAGGACTCTCCTACTTCTTTCTTAAATTCCTTCTGGTTTACTCCCTCTAGGCTGAACTTGCACTTGATTCATATACTCCTAGAACACTGATGTCCAAGAAAGCAGTAATCAAAAGACACAATCAAAGTTATGTAACAGTTCTATTGAAATTTGAAATAAAAGATGATGAAATCTCCAGTATAACTTTCTAAAAAATAATTTTTCATACTCTTATTGAGGCTATTGCTGGCAGGTAAAAACCAATACCCTAATTAAAAAGAACCCAGTGAAACAAACTCACTATTTTTCATAGATAAGTATGTTTATTCAGGAAGACAAGCCAAGAGACTGTTGAATGTCCTCCTAAATAACAGAAGTGTAGGGTCACATCTAAAGATGAATATTAGGTAGTGCCAACTCACCATCTAATCATTGTTAAGGGCAGGATGACGCCAGCAGGAAGATACAATAGAAAACATTCCATTAATTGCAAAAATACACAAATAAGGAACTTAGGAGTGGTGTCTGTAGCCACATGAAAGCATTCTTAAAACTGGGGTTCAGTTTCAGCCTTATCAGTTACTTTATTTTTTAGTTTCATTCCTCAGCATCACAACTTTTGGGCAGTGTACCATGCTGCTGTGAAAAGCAGTTTAGCATCTATATTATATTCTTGATTTCTTTTCTTCATTCTATTTTGGGGGAAAAAAAGCATGTTCAAAGAAAATCCTGACAATACATTCCAAATATATTTGGATACAGCTGCACATACATAATTGTAGGCAGCTATGGAAATCATTTTTGCATTCAGTAAGGAATGCAACAGTCATAGGGAATGACGAAAGCCTTTGAAAATCACATGTATTATATTTGTTTTGTCAACACCAAATGTCAACAAACTACGCTATACTGCACCACTGGATTTGCATTTCCCTTGTTATCCTACTTTTCATTTAATTTCATTTAACCATCGTGTTTTCTAGGTGATGGAGATGCCAACAGAAAATTTTGGAGTTCACTCTACCTGTGTCTCTGTGTGCATGAATGAATGGCTACTCTCTTCTAAATCATCCTGCAGTGGGTCTTCCTTCTCTCTTAGCCTGATTTTCTCTATGTTTGTCTCTACCAGCTCTAGACAAGACACCTCAGTGGCTACTTTGAAGGCAGAGAAAGCTTTTCACTCTAGGGCATACCTCCTGAAGTGATGCCTTGCTGTGCTGGGCTTGGTGCTGGCAGCAGCACCACACACAAATACTGCAAGAGGGAAACATCTCTGAAAGGTTTTGCTGGTGTTTATGAGGCTCTGGTGAGCGTGGACCACAGTTATGAAAGCCATTACTGCTTCATTTTACTACCCACTAGTTCTTAATTTTTCCTCCCTAGGCAACAGAGAGCACAATTGCTAATAGCAGGGATCAAGGTATTAATGAATTTCAACTGAGTCATGATGGTAGATTCTGTGAAATCTTGTGAAGTTTTTTATTATTTCCGAAGCTAATTGGTAGTATTTGTTTTGGTTTTTTTAGTTTTTCAGACAATGAAATCTAGAATTTTCTGAGTTTGCTGCTGCTAAAAAGCAAGTATTTTAACTCTGGTGATAAAATGAAATAGAAGATAAGTAGTTTATACTAAAACAACACCACTCCTCTTGTTAAAATTTTTCTTTCACATTTATGTCAGCATATCTGGCAGGTAAAGACTGTGAATTGGTTGGTGTTTGAACAGGACATCTGAACTTTTCAAGTGTTACCAGTGAATTTTATGCAGCCATAATAGTCAATACTAGTTCAAATTTATTATGGAAAATTGGAGGACATTGTGATCTCATTTAGATGAAATGTATCATCAGGACGCCACTATTTGTCTTTTTTTAAAGGACACACTCTAAAAAAAAGGCAAGTTTTGTGCAAACTCAAGACTGAGTTATTATGTTCTTTCTGCTTAAATGCCTCTTCTCTGTTTTAGAGCTAGCCCAGTACATTTTTTGTTTCATATCCTAAAATTTGTCTAACATTGATATGCATTGCTACTCCATGGCAACAGGAATTATACTCCCAGTGTGGCTATACTTCTGTAATAAATGGCAAAGGCAGCACAATCCGTTCCTTTAACCAGCCATCAAACACATGTATACTTTACTTGTAAATAATATAGGATAAATTCTCCTCACTCAACTCCACACCATGAATTTGATTTTTTTTTCTGGAATAGGAGTGAGACTTATTAAGAATTAAAAGAAATAGACTGAAGTCGTTTCCCTGGATCACTTTAAAAGTTGGGATTGCCAGCCTTAATCCTTCATGAATCATGCACACAAAAACCTGAGAATGGCATTAAACAAAAATGTGATTTCAAATAATAATAACAATGATAGAGTACTTTAATTTGCCTTCCATTTTCACGTCTTAAAAATGCAACCATTTTAATATTTTTGATCCTTCTTTAAAAGACAGACTTTTCTAGATGAGAGATAACCCTTGTTACTCTCCTGTAACTCTAAATGAAAAACGCCAAATATCATAATGATGAGGAAATTTGAAGGTGAATATTAAGATACATATTTGAAAACCAGCAAAAGCAGTCTCCATGTACTTCTCCCATGATCAACAGCACAAGAAGCTTCAATAAGTTTTGGTATTCCTTTATCACTTGAATGCAAAAATAGCTTGTGAATAGTTGGGAGGATAAATCACCCAACTGTTATTTAACACCTCCACTCTGTCAGTCTTTTCCTCTATTATTTGCAAATAATCCTGGGAAGGATAAGGCAGTGTGAAGAAAGCACAGTAAATGAACTGCATATATAATATCTTTACTGAGATTTTTATTGCTGTTCAATACTGAGGAAACTTTGTATATTAAAATACACTAAAAAAAAATAAAATTAGTACTATTACTGAAATGGTGACCTAAGAATCAGGTATATTACACATATTCCAAAAACATATTTTCATAAAAAATAAACACAGAAGCTAATTCCTCCAAGTATTCAGGGATTTTTTCCCCCATTAGATAATTTTCTAATCCTATTTTTTACCACCTTAAATGTTTTTAATGCTTAAAACAGAGACAGTTGTACAACAAAATTCACTCATTTTCATTGTTGATCCTATAGATCCTATAAGGCTTTCAAGGCATCATGAGTGCATGCCAGCTGGAAGACCTGGAGGAAAGACTTCATTTCAGCTAGTTTATACATCACTTCCAGCACACATGCATATCTGGATGAGCAAATACTGTTGAATACATGTACTCCTTTTGTGCATATCTGCACACCCTTTTGTACAAATCTAGAGCAGCAGCTAGGGACAGCTGGCTAAATTCCCTTTTAGGAAGGATTTATTGCAAGTCAAACCCAGAGGTCTGACTACAGAAGCATGAGGGTACTTCAGGACTCCACATGCAACAGTCCTTAGTGGCAACCAGCAGAGATGTATGTGCCAGTAGAATAAGCAAAATTTGTGGATTTGGTTTAATAACATCATTCAGGATTTTATAGCAGCATACAACTCTTGACAAATTCTATCTGTACTTACATAACCGTTTCAGGATTAGGAATTATTTCTAAAAGTTTCAGTATTTTGATTGCCTTTAAATTGTCTCCAAATTATTGTTATGAAAATTGAAACCAAATTAACCTAACAATGCACAGTCATTTCAAATATGCATAAAAATCATTGACTAAACTTTTGCAGTCCTTAAAAGAAACACATTTAAGAGAAATAGCTCTAAAAATAGAGGAACTGAAGCAAGAGTTCAGAACAAAATAAACCAAAGTCAGGATGTCTTCATGAATAAAAAATTATCATTTTGCTCAGCTTAATTCTGCTATGGGGGCAGTGTAACCTGCTTAAGATATACAATTCTGGATTAATTCTTGAGAACTAAGATGCAGCTACCTGTCTTCATGAGGCAGCATAATTTTTTCCTAGCCTTAAGCAAACTCTCAGGTAATTTTCTTAGCCTCTTTTTTTTTCCTCTATGGGAAGCATTCCACACCACTTTTATCCACCCAGATTTCCATGGGTAATTGTGTCCTGTGCCTCTTGCAGATGAGAAGCGTCCAAGCTCTTGCGTAGGACCCTTCCAGGAACGCCAGGGGAGTAAGCCATGTGCTGAATCAGTTGTTCTGGCATGTGTCCCACAAGTGCAGCCTCTCCAGTATGGAGCTGCACATGAAATTATTATGTGACTCATGTGCAGTCATTCTTTTACCTGACAAATGTGTATCTACTCACACATGCAGTAAGCATTAAACTCAGGTTCTCGCACTGTAAATCAACTTGGAGGCATCCAAAGTGCAAGGCATAACTAATCTGGTGCCTATTTGGAAGTTTAAACTTTTCTAAGCCAACCCCACAAACAGAATGGATCTTAGACCTATTGGTATTAAACTAAAAGCTTTTTTTGTTTTTTCTTTCTTGTTAACATACCAATAAATTCTGCATCACACTTTAAACAAAGGCGCATTCTCCCACCATTTTTTATTAAAGCATTAATCTGAAAATATCCATTAGCTGTAGGCATCCAAAAGATAGGTCATAAAAAATGTTAATAAGTCACAAAGATGTCATATAAGCTATCCAAATTCACTCAAAACTTTATAAAATACATGAACATGTAAAACTTTACCATTATTAGCCTAAAATTTTAAGTTTTGAAATCTGAGTTTTTCCTTGCACAGAATTAACCATCTCTCTTCCTGTCACACTGTAACAGGTCACAAGATCAGCTATGATTTGGTCAGAAGATCAGCTATGGTTTTTATTTATTTTCTGAGTCCCTAGAATATATGCAGGACTCTAAGGTGGTTTATGTGAAAACTGAGGTATAGGTTTGTCAAGTGCTTGAGCAGTGAAAAATTTTGGCTTACTGTGACTACACCACTGTGACTACATGAAAGCATACGATTTTTTTAAAAGCTTCTTGGATTTTATATATCCTTCATAAGTTGAGTATTCCTAATGTAGAAAAGAGTAGATATATGTCTCTGAGAGAAATTTTACATACTGGACTTGAGAAAATTTTTATAACTTTACATTTGAAACTCAATCCTAATTAACTTTTCATGTAAGTTGCATTCTGTTCCCTATATTAGTTCAAGTGATTTTTCCTATTTTATTTCAATGTGTTAGGCCAGTGTGCAATTATAAACTTGTAGCCCATATTTCCAGCACAGAATGACTTACAGGCTAGAGCAGAGAGGACAATGTATGTGCAATTTGGGTTGGTATTTAATTCTATTTTTTAACGTAATGTAAGAAATGTTGTCATATAAGATTATTTGACTTGCAGTAAAAAAGTTTTGTGATAAATTACTTGGTCAATTTTAAACACAAGGTTCAAAATTTTCTGGATTAAATTCCCTAAGAAAACCAGCTAAATTCAATTAATAAACATATGAGTGACTTATTTTTTTTTCTCTTTCCTTAAAGATATATTGAACAAAAATAAAACTCTTAAAAAGTTTAAATAGTTCAGTTTATGTTTTCTACAAGGTACTTTAGAAATGAAAAGTGCTCCTCAGAACTAATAATACAACTCCCTCTGTTTCAGTCCAGGGGTGAGATTTTGATTTCAAAATGCATTTTTATCCAATGGATTGCTATATTGTATAATATTTTTTTAATTCCAGGGAGCTAATTTCAAAAGAGCACTGGAAAGATCCCAGCTATCTAAATTGCTAGAACTCTTTCCAGAGGCCACAGAAGATGTTACCACCACCAGTCTGCCTGTAACTGCATACATTTACTTCCAGATTAGAGATGCTTCTGACAATAGTAAGGCTTGATGAGCTTGCCCCTCTCAAGGAACCAAACTTGAATAAGATCTCACAGAAAATTATTTATAGCCATACTTGCAGTCATAAGGTGAAACACACATAGAAACTGCAGGAAGCACACAGCAGGAAGGAATGCTCTGCAATTGTTTTATCTTGAAACATCCCTTGCTTTTATATCAAAGCAGTGCTGAGGTAGCAGAAGAAGCTAAATTCAGTCACTGTGTAGGTGATTAACAACAATTTCTACCCCAGCAGAATATAAATTTTTGCCATTGTCTAAGCTTTCCCACCACTATGTGGTACCATCTCTACAGACAGCAGTTTGTACCGTGGCTGTGTGGCTCCAACACCCCCCATAACACAAGCCAAAAGCACATGGTCACTACCAGGTTAAATGTCCTGCCTGCCAGGATCTCCTGCCACTGTGGTAACCAGAACAGCAAAATGTCTTCCCTCAGAGCCCCTGGGGCCAGGGCTGCCAGGAAGTTGTCCTTACACAGCACCTCCCCACCCCTTGCCCAGGCGCCTGGTTCCCCAATCCAGCCAAACACTTGGGCTTCAGCTAGCAATGCCATGATTCTGCACCAGGCCTTTGCCTTTTTCCTTCATCAAGATGGCTGCAAAATGCTCATGTGTGGTGCTTGGTGCATCCGATGCTTGCATGCAGTGGGAGGCTATCAGGTTAAAACCACTGGCCAAGGTTGCTTTGCAGAATGCTGCAGAAGGTGCGGTGCACATCCACGAGCATGTGCTGAAGAGAAGCAGCCCAGGAAATGAGTTTCAGATAGATCAAAGCCACAGGCCAGGCACTGCTTAATTATAGATATTTTCTGTGAGGTGCAGGGGGTGTGTGCATGCTTAAGAGAATGTGGATTGCAGAGAAATGGGTAAGTTCTGTCTGTCACAGGAATGTAATTTTCAATTAAAGTTCAGCAAATTCTTTCAGGCAAAACATGGCAGGCCAAGTGGAGCACCTGCTGCTGCAGCCCAGAGGCGCTCTGATGAGCCAGCTGTGACCAACGTCACCTTGGCTAAAGCGGGATCTAAGGCTAGATTAGAAGCAGAAATGTCACCGCTGGGAACCAGGCACAGATCTCCCAGCAGTGGGAGGTGACACCACAGAGAGTGCCCCCGATGTGTGTCTGCTAACGTCAGCACCAAGGTGAGGCTGTCAGTACTTCCTGTGGTTCAGAGAGCTTCCTCACCAGGTCAGAAGCTTGGCTTCCAGACTAAGAGCTGAAACTCAGCCAGACAGTGATGGCATGCAAAGGTAACTGGATACAGACTGGGTAAATGTATTGGCAAGGTCCTAGACCTGTGTGAGACAGACAGTTTGGATGAGAAAGGATCTTTGAGCCTTTAAATCTGTTCACTTCTATTTAGCTATTTGCTAGTGTGGAGTTAAAATGTGTGAGTTTATAGGAACTGCAGTGTGTGAAATAGTTGCTCAAGCATAAAGTAGATGGTTAGCTCACCTGTGGTTAATTTGCTTTACTTCTGAAGGGCAAAAAAATAAAAAATAAGCCACACACTCAGCATATTGTATTATTAACCTACTTTTATTATTAATCTTATACCAAAATTTTAAAATCTTCAGTGAAAAAATTGGTATTACAACAAACCCCAAATTTATAAACAACATAAACATAATTTATAAAGTGGGAAGAGAGACTGAGATCCTATCTAACACCTTGGAGAACCTACCATGTCACAGAATTTGTATGAATATTTTGCAGTGGGAATGGCTCTGGTAGAATATCAGTGGTTGCTTCCATGAGTTTGAGTACTTGCTTCCTTGTGTAGATTATCACCATTGCTACTTGCAGAAAGCTACTGTACTTTTTGCAGCCTCAAAACCACCATTGTAATAAAAAGGACCATCTATAGTAGACACATAAGGATGCGTCTCTGGACTTTAGATCATAATTTGGAGGATTGTCTTCACAGGCATTTGTGAAAACTCATGCATTATATTTTCCTTTAAAAAAAGTAATTCCTATTATATCAGGAAATACTATTGCTATTCAAAATGTATAGCTGTACATTGCTCTAACAAGAGTAATTATAATATGCTGTGTAATGCAATACATCTAGGGGGAAAACCATTAAAAAAAAATCGTGATCAACTCATAGCAAACAGGCTTATTCTTCAACAGGTACCTGCAGACTTGATGCTGCATGCCAACCAAAATGTATTTTTAGATTTTTTAGTTTTTCTATCTGGCACACTTACCAAGGGGACATCTGGAAATAAGTATCACATGGAAATAAGTGTCGCACTGCAATTGCTGTTATTGTAACCTACAAAAATACTTTCTGGAGGCCATAGAGCCCCTACTGCAGTTGATAAAAAAACATGGTCATGCATTCTGATTTTGAATGAGTTGAATGAGAGAATGACTTCAATGCCTCACAGATACATCTATAATTTCTGTAATGCTTTCCATACCAGGTTGTTCTTGATGTTTATTTTATTTAGGCTTCTGAAACAGCATGAAGATTACTACAATGAAATGACAGGTACATTTAATTAAGACATGACTGATGTATCTGCAAATAATCTTAGCTGAGAATTTAATTTTTCATTTGGAACTCTTGCAGACAAAACATGATTTCCTTTGGATTTTTTTTTGTTTGTTTAATATTCTACTGATTTTTCTGCTGCTTAAGGAAAAGCAGTGCTGCATCTCAAATCAAATAGTTAAGATATCAAGTGTTATCAAATAGCTACTTCTGGTTGACACATGAAAATGATCTGATTAGTCACATCTTGGTGTTGCTCATCCTGGATTGTGAATGCAGGCAATCCTAACAAAAATATTCCCAGTGTACATTAAAAAAAAAAATATATATATATTTTCAGGAGCTTCAGCTGGGCNAAAAAAAAAAAAAAAAATATATATTTTCAGGAGCTTCAGCTGGGCATTTCTGTATGAGCTTCTTGTAAACATTCCCAGACTAATAGAGACTGGTCAGAGGGCACTTGAAGAAAATAAACAGAAATAGAATATGGACACAGCTGAACAGAATTCACTTAAATATTCAGGAAAATATTGATAGAAAATGCTGGTAAAATCTGTTCAGCTCTAACATCTGGATGGCTTGAGTAAAAAAAATAAAAATAAATCCCACTTTGAAATAAATTTATTAAAGTTACCACAGTATTCTGGGAGCTTGTGTCAGTTATTCTAGAAATCCAATTTGTTGCAGATATATTGGAGGTTCACGGAAGAAGTAAACAGTTGCTGTGGTGAAAAATTCTATGGGAGTAAGTAGGTAGAGGATGGGAAAGTTATTTGTTCATATTATTTGCTCTAGGATATTAACTTCATGTCCAAATTAAAACCGGGCAATGGTATTTGCATTAGCTGTGCTTTAGTGCAAAAACAAATCACTTTGTTATTATGAGTTAGCAGTTTTTCTTCTTACAGGGAAAAATGAAAAGCCCTATTTCTTGGACATATAAGCAGATGAGCCGTCACCACAGCAACGAAAGGACGTATCCATCGCGTCATTCTGTCAAACAGCCCCTGCATGTGACTCCAAGCTCACATTCCTTACTTCCATCTGAAAGTAGGTTTTAGTCCTGCCATCCAATAAAATCAATACCCAGTAGGATGTTTTCTATCTGTCATAGTTTAGAAATAAAAAGCTACTTATAGTAGCCTTTCTTGTCTTAAAGGAATAGGCTGTTTATCTATTATATACTAAGAGTTAATGAGAGATAGAATTAATAGAAAACAGATCTTTAGCTTCCAGGAATGCTGTTTGTTCTTGCTCTTTATTATGTTTAGTGATTTAGCCATGTCTTTGTTACAGAGTATTATGACAGGTTCTTCGGACTGCTTCCAGGAGTGAGTCTGGTTTAAGAAAAACACAATGTTTCCCTTCCAGAGTTATGAAAGAGACTTTAATTTCTCCACCGAAAGGAGGAGAATCACACTGCAAATATGATGTACAAATCAGGCAGCAGAAACCAGAGTGTTAATTGATTGTCCATTTCTTTTGCAACTCTAAAGCAAGCTTTTATTTTCATGTTCTTGCCATCTTCAAAAGTGTTTTCTAGCTTCTCTCTCAGACTCTAGAAGGCTGATTTCACTATGCCTCATCTTTCCTCTTCATCACCATTAGATTTTAACTTTCTCCACACCTGCAATGTGATAAGAACCAATACACTTGGCCTCTGCTTTCCTGGTCTAATTCCCAGAAGCCATCCCAAATATTACAAAAGCAATGGTGACTTGCACTTGTGTGGGTTCTGCATTTTACCTCAACAAAGTCAACTCAGGTTCAGTTTCCATATGTCAAATGACTACTGCAACAACAGTCTCTGGGAGAAAAGAAGTAACAGTTGTCTTATTAGGTAGATCTTGAGGCAACCTTGCTACTTATATTTTGAGCTCTTTGTCTGCTGAATGGTTTGTGATGAATACCACTTCTGCCTAATTGTAACACAAACTTTCACTGGAATTAAAATTTCAGTTTAACTACAGAGTGATCATACCTTAGGATCCATACACCAGCATGACTGTTATGGAAGATATGGAATGTAAGAGATGGGAAAAATTATGATGATGAAAAAGCACCATCTCTCTGTATCACTACATTAAAGTAGTGAATGGTATAACCTACGCAAGAATTATGGCTCCATAACCTGAACTTTTTTCCCTCAATATACTTTTTTCAGTCTTATCTAAGTAAGACTGAAGGAGACATATAAAAACTGCTCACTATTTCTCTCTCTCTTTGAAACACACATTTTTGAAGTATGAAGATGGAAAATACATGAATATATATATATAAGATTAAGCAAGAGTCTATATTCAAGTGAATTAACAGATACATGGAAAAATGATTTGCAAAATACCGATTCTCCATATCAAATTAATGGTCTTGAAATGCTATCTAAGCAACTTCTGTCAGCTTCAGTCAAGCCAGACGGAATGAAAGTTTCCAAAACATATTGCCAGAATCACACCAGTGAAACTGTTTCCTGTAGAAGCAGGAAGTGTTTGGCAGTCTCCTCCTGGTGGTTTTGTTTCGCATTAATTTTCTTCGTGGTAGGTAGTATGGGCTATGTTTTGGATTTATGCTGGAAACAGTGTAGATAACACAGGGATGTTTTTGTCCTCGCTGAGCAATGCTTACAAAAAGTCAAAGCCTTTCCTCCAGGGAGGAGGCTGGGGGTTCCCTGTGAGGACAGCTCCAGGGAGCACAGCCAGGACAGCTGACCCCAAGTGACCACATGGCATCAGCCTCAGCAGACAAAGCTGGGGGAGGAAGGAGGAAAGGGGAGACATTCAGAGTGATGGTCTTTGACTCTGCAAGTCACTGTTACATGTGATGGGGCTCTGCTTTCCTGCCCATGGGAACCAGAGAATTGTTCCCTCTGCTTGCATGTGTATCTTTTGCTTCACCTTTACCTGTGTTTATCTCAGCCCATGAGCTTTCTCACTTTTAGCCTTTGAGTGGTCTCTCAATCCCACTGTGGGGGAGGGAGTGAATGACCATGTGGTGTGTGGTGCTTAATTGCAGATTTGGGTTAAACCATAACATCCATGTGAAAAGAAATCAAGCAAACCACATTGTATACTCTTTTTTTATTAGGTGTCATTAGCAAAACAAAGAATCAGTCCAAGTGTTCTATCTAGTAGTTTTTTGGGTTTTTTTTCAAATGAAACAAAATATTTGAGTTTTAAATCCTAAAATAGAAACTCTCAGGTACTTGGAGCTTCAGCTCTAAATCCAAAATTCAAATGTTTTCTTTTTACTTTCAGACTAGTTAGTAGCTCCCAGAAAGATGAACTCCACACTGAGAAATGGGACATAAATAACTGTTCTTGGAAATTAGGAAGGTTTTAAAAAATGGGTGACAAGCCTGTACAGTTTGTGCAGGCTCAATTACTTCACATACAGTGTTCACTCACACAGGAATCCTTTATGAATTTAATTAGACTGCTTCTGCCACCAATTTTGGTTCTCCTTAGCTGCCATCAGGACAAGTCTGCCTAGATCAAGGTTTGTGTCACATATATGCTGTGTTTCTTTCCAGCCTTGAAAGGACTGACACTAGAGGGACACTAGACTTTTGTGAGAAATAGCAGCCTTATCAGTTCTCCAAATTTACAAATGCTTCATTATCTGCTGATCTAAGGTTCAGTCCACCTAATTTCTCTGCTGACAAGTGTGGTTCAATGGATCTATTTGGTCTATTTTGCCTCATTTGGTGAGATCCTGGGGATTTTTTTGTATTAGATCTCTCAAGGTCCAGTTCCAAGAGGGATCCTGGGAAATCACTAGATCCTAAATGTGCCAGATCAAATCACTTGACCTTTCTCAATTTAAGTTTATGCACATGAACAGGTTGCCAGTTTTCCAAGTCTCCTATTAATCAGCTTCCCTACAATTTCAAAACTGTTACCTTAGCTAAAATAGAAAAAAATTCTATAACGATCATGCCTTCAAGAAAGGACTTCTAAGTCATCTTTTTAATCCAAACAATTTATGCTTAGGAAAAAAACCAACAAAGATAATTAGAAAAAATTATTATCATTTTGAAGGCCAGGCAATATTTTTTAAAAAATGTTTCTTGTAAGATGTATTCTATTGACTTTAAATGCAAGTGTAGAGTTTTTATCCGATGTGATACTAAGAAAATAGATCTGGTTTTGTTTTTTAAAAAAATCAATATTACAATTTAATTCAGATATGCCATTGCTTCCCTTTATTTCATAGATCTGTGGATATTAAATCATGTCAGTTTCCATTTGTGAGAAGCTGGCTGATGTGTATACTTAGATTTAGTCTGTAATTTATTATAGTTTTATATTAAGAATTTGGTAGCTTCCAATACCCCTGGTTAAAGCTGTGGCTTTTCAAGAGCAAGTGCAAACTCTCCAAAAGTAAATGAGCCCAAGTGCCAGTGATTCTGTGGTGTATAGAGTGCCACAAGGACAGTAAAACTTGGCAGCACCCTGTTTGTTCCGCCATTTGTTTTTAGCACTTAATCTAAAGAGCCTGCTTTACAGGTTTGTCCTGTGACCCAGGAATAAAGAACCAGATAGATTGAGTTAAGATTTTTATCCACCACAAGCAGTTCAAAGGCCTATCTTTGGTGGCTGGGGATCTCAGAGCTATCAATACAATTCCCTTGTTGTGTAAGCTTTGACTCTGCTGACACTAAGTGGGATTGTGTGTGTGTATCCATTTTCTAAGGGAGAATTACCGGGTATAATGTCTGTGTGACTTAAATAAGTTAGACTGTCATCAAAGATGGTACAAAATGTTCTGAAACCTTACAGATATTGTGCTGGAATCATACTTAGAGTGACTTACTGCCATCAAATATTTCTCCACTACATCATTCCAAGACTCAGTCCCAGCCCTAAGAGTCAAGAGTCCTCCATTACCAGTAAGAGCAGCAGCTTGACAATTGTCATGATTTTATTTTGTTTGTCAGCTTTCATCATTCATGTCATTATTCATACTGGGGTAGGGAAATGCCTGCAATGTAATGCAGAGGGAAACAACTTGAGTGCAGTGAATACACCCTACAGAAATAGTTTTTATTGATGCAGTCTTTTCTATTTTACTTTTAAAATGTATAATACAGCTTAAATGAATGAGCACTGGTTAGTCATATTGGTAGTGCTCAAAGCTGTCACTAATAGCAAAAAATTATATAGCCTGGATATTACAAAAAAATTCATCAAGAACAGTTCATCATAATAAATTCATCATAATAAATTCAGACACATAACATTCCACAGATATGGAATGTAGGTACACTAATTCCTCACACTTCATTTCTCAAACTAAATTACTCTTTATAAATACAGTTCCATTGTAAATTTAGAGAAAGAGGAAAATGAACAACTCCATAGGAAACCAGAAAAACCAAGCAGATCTGGAACATTTAACATTGCATCTTTAATCACAATTTAAAAATATTTTTTCAGCATTAGTTAAAAAAAATATATACAAGAACTAAGGAACAAAAACTAGGCATATTTCTAGTACTACATAAAGAGCACCTAGTCTCATTAGGACGGTATTTTATTTTCTTCACAGTATACCACTCTAATGGATCCAGCAGGGAAATAGCAACAAAAACTAAGCAACTAGAATGACAGTGTCATCTCTGTGGAAACATCAGCACTTATTCATCATCATCTTCAGTGCTGTAAGATGTCATCTAGAGAATTCCTTCTGAGATTTTTCTTTTTCTAACAAGAGCTTAGTCTAATTTATATTCCCCTGCATGTAAAATGCAGCTTTATTGTTTTAAATTACATGATTTCTGTATCTCTCTGCATAAAAGCCTCTTTTAAGAGCAACAAAGTATTCTGCTGCCTTGATCACAGGTCTTTGGCCTAAAAAAAATAAAAATTTCTTTATAGTTTCTCCAACTTGTCTTGCATGTCAGAAAATAATGATATTATTAGTGCTTTTCTCTCCTTCCCCTGGGTTCTCGTAGTTCTTCTTATATGAAAAACTTCAATATTTCATTTAAGCAGATTTAGCATTAAATCCTCTATAAAGTCATAGAGCACGTTAGCATTTCCAGTGCCTTTATGTGATATATATTATGTAGTTTTCATCTATCTTTGAGTTTTGTTTCTTAATTGAACTCATAATCTTTTTTGGTTTATTATACAATCTAGTTGAGACGAGAATCCATTGCCTGATAAAAGTGGACCTTGGACTGGTAGTAGTGCCTGGAGGACAGGGGCTCAAAGACCACCAGGATTTCAAGAATTTTGGCAGTGACTACTAAAACTAAATTGCTCATAAAAAACAAAGGGTTTGCTGTGGATCAAGGACAGTTTTAACCATATGTTTCTTTATAGTTGGCCATAATATGATATTAATGAATAAAAAAACATGTCATCTTTGTGCCTATACAGAGCCTGATAGGGTAGCAGTTATCCTTTTAGTTACTCCCTTACTTATAAGATCATAAGTTGTGGAATACTGTGAACTGCACTATAAGTAGACTTAAAAAGACAGTGATAAATATTCTGGGTTGGGAGAGTGAATAGAAAAGTCTTCTGTTTTGAATTGTGTATGTGTATCTACCACTGCTATAAAGTGCTAAATATTAAGTATACATGCAGCAAAAATTTATCCAAAGTGTATCATAAATAGTTTTAGAAAAGCTTATCATCTCCTTACATCTATATTCTGTGGTGTGGTCTTTCTCCAGGGCTTCTGCAGCTACAGAAGCAGGCTCCAGTAAAATGAATTTAGCAGCAATGTCTGGGATACAAGTTTAATATGCTCATTAAAAATGTGATGTATTAGGTGGTAATGGAGAAATGAGTGAATTTGTTTCACATCTTATGTTGAATAGGGAGCACCTTTTTACAGTTAAGTTTTAATCATTCTTTCATTTTTAAATGCATTATGTGATTGCTTGCGTGATTGATTGATCAATTTATTGATAGAAAGAAACGGGCATTTTACCAGACAGGGAACTCAGTGGCTTTTCAGGTTCAATTGCTTTCTCTATGGGCTCCTGAAATATTGATGCTCTTGATTGTCTCCACTCTGCCTTCCACCCTCTGTTCCCAAACACATTAAATTGCATTGCACGTACTTTAGGAATATATAATATATTATAGAAAAATGGTCAGAAACATAATGGAAGAGCCAATTAAAGCACAAGCTTAAAAAATAATTGATTTGCTGTTGCAGTCTGCATATTATTTACACTATGAAAAGGTGAGGGGAGGAGAAAGCTTAGTGAAAACCCAAATAGCTACAGGAGACTTAAATGGAAATACCTCCAGCACATGCAAGCAGCCAAAAATATAACTACAAGATGGGATTATGGGGCATCTCTTTGCACCCCCCCTGGGATATTGACACAGTTAAATACTTCAATGAAGTTCCTGTACACCAAGGCATCACAGAGTGATTCACATATAGTGATCTATGTGAAATCACAGGGCTTTGATCTCATTGCAATTAAAAAAAGATGGTGAGATAACTTGCATGAATGGAACGTTGTCGTGAAAGACCACACACTTCAGGGAGGACAGACCAGGAAGGCACCCTGGTGGTGTTGCCCTTTCCATGAAGCAACACTTGCATTGTACTGAGATCTATCTTGAAGTGAATGATGAGCATGTTGAGACCTTATGGGTTAGGATAACAGATCAGACAAGTGAAGGTGACACTGTTCTGGGTGTTTGCTACAGGCTGCCTGATTGAGATGAGGAAATGGAAAACTACTTCAGGCAGCTTGAGGCAACTTCACAGCCACAGAACCTGGTTCTTGTGGGGCTTTAACTTCCCTGACATCTTTTGAAGCAGCCTAGCAAACCAAAAACAGTCCAGGATATTCCATGAAAATGTTGATGACAACTTCCTGACACAGGTGGTGGACAGTCCCACAAGGAATAGTGTGATGCTTGGCCTCATTATAACAAACAGGGAAGGCCTTGGAGATGCAAAGGATGAGGGCTGTAGTCACCATGAAATTATGTAGCTCAGTATCAGATGAGGAGGAAGCAGGGCAGCTAGTAAGACTGCAACCATGGACTTCAGGAGACCTAAGTAAACCTCCTCAGGGATCTTCTTGGAAGAGTCTTGTGGGAATGAGCCCTGCAGGTAAGAAGGATCAAAGAGAGCTGATTGGTGTTCAAGGGTCACTTTTCCCAAGGTCAAGAACAATGCT
>VWYI01014448.1:4087-21988 GCA_013399455.1 Anthoscopus minutus | reverse complement strand
TTTAAATCAGAAGGCAACACCCAGGTGGCACTCAGAAGTGTCTTGTAGGTCCTGTGTTGTATCTGCTATACTGTAACCACAAAAACGTGGGCTGTGTCAAATGGCATTGAGCATCTATGTTGGGGTAACATACAACAGTTCTCCATTCCTAGAGAACTGAGCCCTCCATTACTAGAACACAGTAAAACAAGAGAGAAATACCACATAAAGAGCTGAATGGAGGGAAAATTTATGTATTTTTCATGGAAAGCTATGAAAATTGTTTTCACAGTCCACACATAAATCAGAGAAACCAGAGCTTGCTACAGAAAAAAGACATTTTTTTTACTCTATGTTGTGGAGCTATGGAACAAGTTTAATGCATAACCAAAGCAGCACTGCAACCTCTCAGCCATTGCAAGTTACATGAAATTTAAGCATTGAAATATGAAAAGCTGCATAGGCTCAACATACAACCTTATTAAGCAAATGTGATAAAAAAGCCACATGAGCTCATGAAGCAGAAGTCAAATAGAGCAATATGGATATGGTAGAATAGAAACAGTAATCTAGATACTGGTAAAAAAGTTAATTTAACATCAGGACTATGCCAGTGATAAGTTAGTCTATTGTAAGCAAGGAGACAAAACAATTTCTATGAAATAAAATTCAGGCTTCTATCCCTCCTTTTATAAAGGGTCTGACAGGAAATTTGAATATAGTTTTGGAAAGATCCCACACAGTGATACAGTTTGCTAAATTATTTAGAATTACTTTTTGTAGAAAACATGTTGCTTAAACAGAATAAGAATCTCTGTGAATTCAAGAATACTTAGAAAAATACTATTTCCTTTGCTTCCTAAGTTACTTTGCTAAACCTCTGTGACTTAGGAAGGTCTACTTTCAAAGACCAAAAGACCTATCATTTTATTAAAGCAAATTATTTTTCTCTTTCTTATTTAGGCATGCAATAATAGCCAGCATATAAGATCCACGACCTACCAATGCTGATTGTTGCAAGTACACCAAAAGGAAGCAAAAAATATTCTCTAACACTCCATGACCCAAGTATCTCAGAAGTGGCCAGAAAATTATTCAGAATTACTGGCAGGTAGCAGTGGAATGTGGCCAGAGCACTCACTGAGTGAACCAAAATTGCCTCCTTCAGATGAACTGGTAATCAGGAAAAGGCAAAGCACCGTCAGTATACCACATAAGACAAGCACTCTGACTGCAACAATCACACAATATTAAGCTCTATTTGAGCTGGTGGATGTGAACTAAACTCTGTACAAAAAAATCCTTGACGCAGCTTTGCATTCTATGCTTTATTTTTGTGTTCGGGTATAACTTCTTTCGAGTCATATATTGCAAGATGATATATATAATTTTTTAAAAAATCAAAATCGGGATAACATTTGAAATTAAGAGTGGATACCTAGAGACTAAGGTCCAAACCAAGAAATCTGCAGGAAAACAAATGTAAATACTCATACTACTTAAAGTTCTACTTTTATGTTGCACATTTAGGATAAGTTATACATACGGAGAGTGCAAATAAAAAGCTGATTATACTGTGTTATTGAGAAGACAGATTTAAATTTGTAGTTGTAGTAAGCCAAAGATTTCCTCAGAAGTGAGGTTTTGCTTGACTATTTGCATGAAGAATTTTTATACTAAAAATAATAATTCTCTGAGCATGACAGTAATGAGGCCCACATAAATTACATAACAGATTGTAGGAAAACACTCTTTTTTGTTTATCTTTAAAACTCCAGCTGTATTACAAAGCTTCTGGCTATCTGAGATAGCCCACATCCAGTACAAAGGAAGACACAGTATTCACTGGGCATGAAAACTGCTGTCTACTGTCAGTGAACCTGTGGCCTCTTGAACAGGATTGTAAGAGAGGTGTATGAGGATCAACAGTGGTGCACAATCTGCTTCCTGCTTTGTACTGTCTTACACAGGCATTCATCAACATCTGTCAACTGATAAATGACAGGTCAGCTAGATCTAAATTGCTTGACTGAAAATAAAACACCATTTCATTATTAGCACTTGGAATTATTCTGTTTACAATGGAACTCTCCTCTTGGCCACAGCAGATGTCTCAGTACAAATAAAAATAAATAATTTATCAAAGTTATGCTACAATGATTTTCACAGCTATGGAGTTTGTACTGTACGAATTATCTCTTCTGGAACTAAAATTTTCCATATTGAACAGTTTAAAGTATGAAATCATGTACATTGAAAAATGTGTACCAAAAATTATACACAGAAAATATGACTAGTTGCAATGAAGTTTTATCATAAATCTAGGCTTTACAAATGACTGTGTACATGTTTGCAAAGCATTTACAGATTTGCAGTATTATTATTTTTCTTAACTGAATACAACTTATAATAAAATACCAGCGTTCTGCTTCAAAACATTTCCTTTTTTTATTGTGACCTGGTTAAGAAAAAGATAAAACAAAACACAGGTATTTTACCATACTCACTGTTTGCTTATTCCTTATCCTTTAAAACCACAAGCCTTGAGATCAGCTAGTTGAGTTCAAGGCAGACTACCTTGAACAAAGAAGAGAATTTCAGCAAAGTCCATACAAAAATTACTATACTGGAAAAAGGATGAGTGATTTTTAAATGTCTTCTTTAACACTGACCTTCAAATGCAGCACAGAACAACTATTTTAGAAAAATATAAATATGACAATATACTGCAAATAAGGCAAAAGTCTCCTAAAGAAATTCTTCCCCAGATATCAGATTTTTCTGTAAAACTTACTACATAGTATTTTATTTTAAATAGTGAATTCTATGACTCTGTGAACTGACAAAGTACCACACGAGTTTATAAGTCATTTATATAATGTATATTTTTTAAATGCTCGTTTTCTGAAAATGTGCACCTGTAGGGAGCAGCAGTTTTTCCAGACCATTTCCAGTTTCTTCTCCAATAGAGACAGGTTTTGTTATATGCAGAGTTAAAATTCATACACATATTATCTGAACTTCATCCTCTTATTTCTATACTGGTTCTAAACTGTGTATTATATTTATAGCACATAATGAGCACAAAAACATTGTTGTACATGGCCATAAGAGTAAAGCTTAGGCCCAAAATTAATAACTGCTAAGGGATCTCATGGAAATCACTTTTATTAGAGTTCAAAAAAACCAATACATACTTCACTTGAAAAAAATCGACCAATATGTCTTGGCAAAGATCAAGAGAATATTAATGAAGTGCAGGGTTTCAACATTTATAATCTCAATTTCTTCAAAATATATTAAGATAAAAGCATTACTGGACAGAAATCCATATCCTTCTGTATCTGAAATTGTACTTCAATAATTTAAAGGAAGTGCTTACTGAGTAAATTGTTGATGAAAATCAATCAGTCCAGAAATTGCAAAACTGTAAAGGAGTCCACCTGGGGAGTTTGTCATGTCTAGTTGGAAAACTTTTGCCAAATAAACCATTTACTGGAGTAATGCAGCACTTAACTACTGCTGTGAGCTGACTCGTGCCCAGTGTGGTCAACAGATTGTCACAAAACAGAGAGAAGTAATGAAATTACTAGTGACAGCAGCCAGTCTTTTCGAACATTGCTAACAAGACCAGGCAGAGAGCAGGACTAATTAAGTCAATAAACAAGGCAAGATTTCCACCAGAGCTGACACACAGAGGCACAGAGAAGTGCCTCCCTACTGAAAACAGAGCTGAAGCAGAATGCAGCATCTGAAATAAATTCATAAACTGTTAGCCAGAGATTGAAAGACAAATCAGAGAAGGAATAAAGCCATAGAAGATGACCCTGTCACACTGGCTCATATCCTTTCACTGAAAAGGATCCATAAACACCGAAGTTGGAGAAAATCACTGACAAATGGAGATTTGTCTCTGTGCCTCCAACAGTGAATAAGATACTTTCACAAAAGAGCTAAGACATATTTTGATTCCAAAATGTTCACTGTGATGAATATTTTCTTAAGGAAATGCCAAGCTGTGGTATGTTGGGTAGACAGGACCCATTTCCATTCACTAAGCAGTGAGAACCTCATTTACATTTACTAAAAGCATGCTAGGTTGCATGCATTCATCTTCAAGGAGTATTTAATCTCTAAGTATTGTCTCAATGCAAATAATTAACAATTGCAAAGTCTAATGCTTTGATTAACCTTTCTGAAACATTTAGTGCTTGCACATAGTTGCAAGGCAGATCTGGTGGAATGTGGTGTACAATACTGCTATTTCAGCTGGCTACATGGTACCACTTTTCTATCTTGCTTTGTGCAATCCAAGTATTTCCTTTTCTATCACTAAGACTAGTAAAAAGAAATAAATTTTCTTTCTTCATCTTCTTTCACTCCCTGGAGACATAGATGAGTCATGTAATTTGCACAAAAATTTCATTTTCCAAGGCACCTAGTACACACCTTATAAGGAAAGAAGCATGGCTGGAAATAAATATTTTCTGCTTTTTGGGGTTTTAATTACCACAAAATTATACTTCTGTCCTATAGATAGAATGAAATGAAATGCACTAATTATTTATTTTACTCTTTGCAAGAAATAATTTCTTGTTTTTAGAAAGGTTTCTCTATTATTACTTCATTGTATGTATAGAGCTTGTCTGGGCTTGTTAGCTTCTTGGTTTTATTACCCTTCCTCCTTTTCTGGATATAAATGCAATCCTCTCTTCTTTTGATCTTTAAATGACAATTCCTTATTCCATGGCTATCCCATGTTCTGTCTGGTACAAACCTGTGTTTGTGAACTGCAGCCATATTTTTACTTTTTCAGGATTAAGCTGCATCAGTGTCGACAATTTGCTTCATGAAGAAGTCCATTACCACCTCGTAGGCTAATAGTCCCTAATCAGTTGCACAATGCCCTTTTACTATCTCTCTTGCCCTGGTTCTCAGTTTGGGAATCATGCCTCATCCTCAAATCTGACAAATTGTCCTTCTCTCCCAAGATTAAACAAACATTTTAAAGTTATCCTTAACACAAAGGATTAATTTGATCTGTTTTACTCAGTCATTTGTCAGATGCTTCACAGAGACAAGAAAGATTCTCAGAGGCTTTCAGATAAAATTTTCTTTTAAGGTTTTCACCGGTAAGGATGACCAAGCCTATTTATATCTTCACCTCAAGATGATCTACTTCCCAAGTCCTTGCAGTGAGGAGATTCAGAGTTGCCTTTTGGATCTACTTCACAGCATCGCTATGTCATTTGCTTTTCATTTCAACAAGATTGCTTAAACACAGATCAGCCTATCATACCTTCTTTTTGTTCAGATGTGATATTTACCTTTGTAATCCTACATTTATTTCAGAATAGATCTCAAGTATTGAGAACTGCTTTTCTAAATGCTTCATTACTTCATGATGCCTCTCTCTACTTCAAAGATTTTGTTTACTTTATTCAAAGGCACATATGCATTTGCCTTTCCTATAACCCTTTCCACAGAATTCTCCTCAATATTTTATCTTTAGCAATCAATGCCTCCCCCTTCACTTTTGCACCTTCTTCTACATCAGTTTTCTTTATGCATAAGCTCATCCAACATCTGTAATATCATCTTACATCTTTAAGTCAAGTCACATCCAGTGACAAGACATGAAGAGATTTCTAAAAAAGAGAAGTATTAATACAATTTGTATTTATTCCAAGAAATAAATTTCAGCCTGATTAAAATTTGTTCAGAGCTTGTTTAATTTTTCTCCTGTGAAATTCAAAGGCAAGAACCATGCTATTCATTTCATTCAGAATGGCATAAGCAAGGTACAAAAGAATTTATGGTTTGAGTTTAGTATTCCTTTTCCAAAACATTTCACTGGTATTACATGCAGTAGTATGATGGTTCTTCACCAGTGGGTGGCTTTAAAATTACTTTCTTATTTTAAAATTACTCTCTTATTTTCTGACTACAAGTGGGTAAGAGAATATATGATATCCATGTCTTATGTAACTTTATTACCCTTAGCATAACTTTTATCCATGAGCTGTGGTAAAATAGACATGATGTCCTTATGTTAAAATCCACTTGAGCTTAAGATTGCTTATTGGTGCGAGCATAAACAAATATTTTGGGAAAGTAAAACTGCATTAAAAAACTAACCTCAAATTCAATCACTGTTATGGATCTCAATATACGCAGTATTATCAAAAGTATTTAAAGGGCAGTATCTCACATGCAATGGGTAGCAATGAACTCTTTCAGAGATGTATGTAAAAGGAGAGAGGAAATAAAACAAACAAACAAAAAAATTTTAAAAAAAATCTTTGTTTGGACATAATCTCAATTGAAGTAGTATGTGTTAGAGATTTTGCCTTCATTTTCTACTTTGTGTAACTTTAAGTCTCTTTACTGCCCTTGTCCAAACTCCAATGAACATTAAGTTTTGATTTCTACATAATTTCTTATTTCTATGCAAATTCTCAAATAATCAGATACATAATTTGCTTCTCTGATGTACATGATGTTCTCTTTCCAGCAAACCCCTAAAATTTACTTCACTAAGCTAATTTGAATAAATTTGTATTTCAGCTTTTTTCAAAACTATCTATGAATTTATTCCATGATATTAGAAATCCTCTGCTCAGTGCATAACATCTTACACTGGTTCTGCTAGGGAATAAAAATCCTATGAAATTACAGGTAAAAATAAAAATGTGAGCATGATAATGTTACACACAAAGTTGCTTTCTTAATATTGCTGAATTTAAGACTGACAAAGCAATTTGAACTGCAGATCCACAGTACACATACTCTTGCAATTTAATTTTTTTTCAAATTAAAATAATAAATCACTAATCATTGCTGAAGGCTAAACAACCTTCTCTTCTGCTTTCCTTTTGCATTTTCAATTTCTTCATCCTTCCTTCTCACAGTTTTAATTTCCCCGCTCTCTTGCTGCTTGATGCTGAAGGTGCACGTTCTCATTCACACCACATCGGGTACCTATCAACCTCCATTTACAAAGGTGGCTCAGAGCATTGATGTAATGTGGTAATGATTACAATGCTGTAACACAAAGCATGGTGAGGCAGGCAGCTGGCAAGCTGAAGTATGTTGACATCGAGAGAATTACTTGAGTGCTGGTTAAGCTTTTATGCCTACAAGGCCATTGTGAGAATCACCTCTAAACAACTGGAGGTTATGACACTTCAGGCAGATAAAGTAATAATTTTCTTTAGCTGCAGTGAAAACAGCACTTACACGAGGCACTGATTTTTACCATTCACATGCAGAATAAACTTTACTACAGCTTTTCTGCAATAGCTCCAGGTAGATGTAAAAATAATTTTAAAGGAAGAATGCTCTAAGTCTACACTTTGAGACACAAGTGATGAAAAAATTTCTGAATACTCCCGCCCTGAGTTCAAAATAAGGCACTGAAAATCTAGTGCCCAAAAGGAATACATCTCAAATGAAAACTTGTGGAGGGAGTGGCAGGAAACATGGACACACAGGGACAGGCCACAGACAAAGCAAAAAAAAAACCACTAGAACTTCAAAAGATTGGTCATATGTATTTCATCCACTGAGGTAAATGACAAACCTATAATTATTCATGAATTAGCATAAGTCTCTTTTCTACAAGTCAAAAATACACCTTAAAATCTGGCACAGAATTATACTAACAAAGAAAAAGCAAGTATCACCAGATTTTTAGCATGTCTTAAGAAAAATTTGCTTCATGTATACTTCTGCACCAGTGTAGTGTGAGGAGACATGTAGCTATAAATGCTGGACAAAATTGTTCCTATTACAAGAGCAGCCAAACTGGGTTCTTTAAATTGCCTCTCACTTGGATACTACACAAACATGCAAGACACAGCCAAATTCTCTCCCAGGAAATTTAGTGAGAACAGAACCAGAAACAGAAACTTATCAAAGGAAATTTCAAAACCAAAATGAAAAATTTCCCAGCAATCAACTTGCTTTATTACAAAAGCAATTTTTAGGCTCTGTACTACTGTGCCAGATTGTAACTGGACTAAATAGACAGTGTTACAAAAGTATCTCATTCCCATAACATTAAAATGCCAGCGGATATACTGGATGTTTACCTCCAGTTCATTTCTGAATTAATTTTGAACTTTCTATCATTTGAGAGGCTCAAAACAGATGATACATAAAGAAGAAAGAGTGATGTACGATGTTCTAGGAGGATGGAAAGGGAAAATATAACTATTATCTAAATGAAGTAAGAAATGGAAGATTTTGCTAGCAGCATTTTTTTAACTCTGTGTAGGTGACTTAGCAAGAATCCTAACTGATATGGTTACTTTTCATCAATTTCTGACTGTTAATAAAAAAAACCCAATACTCCGACAGATTAAGTGGATTTTAAATTGTCAGTCCTAATGAAAAAGCTGCAGATTTACAACAGCATTGCTGAAGGCAGAAGAATAGCATTTAAAATCCAAATTTTGAATTCATAATCTCAATCCTGAGCCAGATGTGTGTACAGAAAAGCACATTCAAATTCATTCATTTCAAAGGTGGGGGGAGGAAGAAGCAAAGACAAGGAATATTAAGAGTAACATTCTTTCAGTTTTATGTATTCTATTGGTTTAAATATGATCATGTTATTTTGTAGCTTTTACAGAAAGAATATGCTTGTTGTAGGATGCACATTTTAGCACAAAATAAAACTGCCTCTCAAAGGCAATTATTTTGAATGAGAACCACAATTTCAGCTTTTTATCTGGCATATATTTACAGAATATAAAAACATAAGCAAATCGGGCAGATGTGGATTCTTTTGCCCCCACTAGAAAGGATATTGTGGCAAAAACCAGTGAACTAAAATATACTATCCATCTGTCCTTGCCACCTAAGCTGACATTTGCAGTATGCATATGCAGTACTAATGGGATAAAAGAATCATACATGCACCATTAATCCACAAAAGCATCACTGAAAAAATAAGAGAAGTGGAAAATAGAGGGAAATTTTTTCAAAACAGTTTATGGTCCCAGCCTGATTACAAATTGGCAGGATTGCCTCTCCCATTCTACTTCAGTTATGCAGTAAATTTGTAGTATTTCAACCAAGCACATTGGCCTGTCAAGAAACAGATGGCCCTCTTTTCAATTAGTTCAACAGTTTGAGTAACTTTGAGAAAAAAGTATTTTGAAAGACAGGGTACTTACAGTAAAAGACTTCTAGGGGAAAAAAAAAACAACTTAAAACCACCTTTTTTTTCCTGTTTTGACCAAAGGGAGAATTTCTCAGGCATTTGTGCTGGTTTGACCTGGGTTGGTATTGGAGAGGAAAGAAAGGAAAGACATCCCCGGAAAAAGTTCTCCTGAAAGAGGCTCTTAGGAATTTCAGAGAACCAATGGCTGTCCAGTTCTGAGAACTGACAGCTTTATAAGCAATTCAGCGTTGAGTTCCACCCCCGTGAATACCATTGTGAAGCCCGGGAAACTCTGAACTCGCTCTCTTTGGTTTCCGGCAGCTGAAGGTGACAGAGCTGTGAGTGGAGGGAGGCCCGGCCTGAGCCAGGCTGGGCCGGGCCGGGCCGGGCCGGGCCGAGCCTGAGCTGGGCCAGGCCGGGCCGGGCCGGCCAAGGCACTGCCGCTGCTGCTGCCGCGGCTCGCTTCCCTCCCCCTCCACCCAGCGGCCCAGCTCTCAAGAGAGCTGAAAAACAACAGAAGAACTCCTCCAGCCAGAGCGGAGTCCAGGCTTTGCCTCTACACTCTCGCTTCTGGCTCTCAGACAGAGATGAGAGGTCAGAGTTTCCCCCCCCATCGTAGCTTTCTTCAGCAGCTGCAGAGGAGAGAGAGAGGAGCTCGGCTGCAATCCATCCATCACCGTGACTGCTCCAGCCACTGCTTGGCCTGAGTGAAATGTTAACCTTTTCTCTGCCAGTGCCCAGATGAGACTTGCAGACCATGACTTTCTCCCTTGGGTGAGAGAAAACCCAGAGGGTGACAACATAAACAGGACTGGGTCAGTTGGGAAAGAGTTTAAATGAAAAGGAGGGGAAAAGGAGATGTCTTAAAAATTGAGACTGAAAGTTCTTTTGGTACGCTATGGAGGTGGACTATAATAACTACAGCATTTCCTTTAATTCATGAGAGAAAACAATATGGGGAGATGGGGGCCTGTTCAGTGTGAACTTGACTAGAAGTAGTAGATTTTTGAAGAAGCAGTGACGCTTTGAGAAGAGGAAGAAGATTTGTGTTTTTTAGAGATGAAGAGATGAAGATGATTGTAGAAATTGGTAAAGTGAGTTTTTTGAACAGCCCATCTTTAAAAAAGACACCCCATAAGTTGACAATGACCCATTGACTCAATAGAAGAAAATGGGAGGAGTTTCACAACAGCAGAGTTTTTTCTGAACCGGGCAGCTGCTGTTTTGTGAAGATGCAAGCCACAGAGAACTGTTCTTGTGGACATATCTCCAGAGTGTTGAAAAAGAAGACTCCTTGCCCTATGTGAAATAGAGAAAGATTGTTGTAGAAGTGATAACTGATTTTTAAAATCCCAGGTTCCGTTTTTGTGTTGTCAGGTTGGGAAAGAGATGAGTGGGTGGGGGAGGGAAGTGTTCTGGAGGTTTCATTTGGACTTTTCCTTTTCATTTCCTTTTTAGTTTGTTTTGTTAATAAATTTCCCTTATAGTCTTAAGTTTAAGCCTGCGTTTTCCTTTCCTCTAAAATCATATCTCACAACAGAATATAAGTAGGCTAGTGGGTTTTGGCTAGCTCTAAACCCACAACATTCTTTGGTGCGTTGGCCGGGAAATTTTAAATTGGCAATTTTAAAACCACGATACTTAATTGGTGTTTCTGCCCGGTTTCAACTGAACCTGACACATGCTAGTACAGCAGGACTCTATTTGGAAGCCCAGTATGGCCACTACACACAGTGTGCAACAGGTTTCACTTAATGTTCAGGCTTCATTTCACTGTCTGTTCTTTTCTTACATTACTTTGTCTGCTTCTTCAACTACCAACCTCCATGGCAACATTCAGTAATACCATAAGGATGGCTTGATAAGTGGAGAGATTTTAGTGTGACTTAGAGCAGAATGTTTAGACCCTGTTTTCACATAATCAGTTTTCATGGCCATAGCTACTATGCTTAATATTATGAATAAATTAAAAGTCATGGGCTTGTACACTTAAAAACCAATATACATTTACAGTATACTATTAAGCCTTTGCTTTCTCTCCTTCCAAGTTTTTCTTTTAACAATATAAATTAAAAAGTAAAATTAGCTCTACAGTTCTTTACAAATATGTACTCTAGGTAATTAGTTTTCTAAAATAAGATCTCCCATTGATATTACTTGGATTTATTGCTTGGTAAATGTATTTTTGTTTGTAAAACATATCTAAAATGCTTTCATTTCAATAAATGTATATTTAAATTGTGTGTGATTATAGATTTTGTTGCTATAATAATTGTAAAAAGGAAATTTAACTTAGCACGGTTGATCAGCCTATTTCATTCACTATTTGAGGAAAAAAAGCATTTTCTAAGATCATTAGTGTCCAAAACTTGTCAAATACTGTGATAATGAACAACTTCCCTATGAAGAAATGCTGAGACAACTGGTGCGGTTTAGCCCAGAGAGAAGCCTCAAGGAAAACTTTACTGGAGCCATCCATTATTAAATGAGACTTAAAACAAAGAAGGAGGTAGACCATTCAGCAGAGTCTGTAGTGTTTGAAAAAAGGCAACAGTTTTAAGAGGAAAGAGGGCAGATTTAGGTTAGATATTAGGAAGAAACTCTTCACTGTGAGGGTGATAAGGTACTGTAGCAGGTTGTCCAGAGAAGCTGTGGATGCCCCTTCCCTCTAAGTGTTCATGGCCAAGTTGGATGAAGCTCTGATCAAGGTGTCCCTGCCCCTAGCATGGAGTTGGAGCTGGATGATCTTTAAGGCCCCTTTCAACCTAAACTATCCTATGATTCTACGACAACCTGACCCTATTCCTTCTCTGAGCCATAATCTCTGCCATACAAGAAACCCAAATTACGGACTGGCAGCTTTGCACAAGGGAAAATACTTTTCCTAGCATTTATCCTGAACATACACCTCTCAGGGTACAAAAATTTTTGAATTATATTCATACCTTTGGATAGCAGACAAGCACTCCAACCTTTGCCCTCTCTAGTAAATTTTTTTTCTTAAAATTGAAAATTGAAGAGCCCATGCTTTAGTTTCTGGAACTAACTCTCCCATTCCAGCTCCTGTGTTTTAGTTGAGACAAGGTATGGAAAGAAGGCAGCTGTTTGCACTCATCTTGGCATATAAGAATTTCATCACTGTAAAAAGCTAATGATTGCTGTTGATGTCTCTCTTCTACCTTCAATTATCTGGTCATTCCAATAGTCCAACTGAAGTACTTTATATGCTGAATAAGCTGAATCTAGAATGCAGTCTTTTAGGACTATCTACATCTGAAACCAAATACAAAATGAATGTCATACCAAGCCTCATGGTCACAGAGCAGTACAAAGAAAGCCACAACAGAAAACCAGAGTTCTCTAATTTGATGCATATACAAGCTCTTGAATTTCCAAGGGAAAAAAAATAGGTAATAAAATGTTAAAAAAACTTGACTTCTACTCATTTTGATATAACAAGAAAAGGGCTTTAATTTAAAAAAAAGACAATTAAGAGACAAAAAAAATTAAAGCAAAGGGGTTAAAATGGCTGGGTGCCTGGCATTCAGCCAAGACCACACCTTACTAACAAAGTATGTTCCTTAAAAGCATCAGTCTGTTGCATGTTAATAAGTTTCTGTATGCATATTTAAGAATTCCTTTAAGCTTAGACATTCCTTTGCTTGGTTTCAAATCCCTTCTCTCCAGCAGGTCAATCCTCTTTGGCCCCAGTGTGTCTCCTACCCTTCATAACAGAGGTTCAGTAAATTCCTTCCTTGGGGCTCTGGTCACTGTTATCTTCATCTGGTAAGACAATTTAGGAATGTCAGGGAGGTTTTCTGATTATGTTTTCATTCTCTGGGTTGTATGTACAAAAACAGTCCTTATTTCAATACTTTTCCATAGCCTAACATATATGTATTATATATATATGTATCACACCACTACTTCTTAGTTTTGCTATTGAAATAAGAGAAATTACATTAGTACAGCAAGGTTTGTCACCATTATACATATGGCGTTCAATTGAATATTTGGGAAAAGCCAATAATATATGTATTCAGAAAAGAAAAGGAAACAGGAGGTGAAAATGTATTGCTTTCCAAAAGACAAAGGAGACAAAAGAAGCCGGTATATCTAGAGGGACGGCTTAGGTTCTGAGGATTTCTTATAATACTCTTTCTTAAGCCTGGGGACATGTGAGGGAAGTCTGCTTCAAGTATTTTAGATTGCAGATTTATGAGTTTTATTTATGTGTTCTTTCAGGAAGCAAGTTCCCTAATGTTTCTCCCATGGATAGTCTAAAACAGAGCCAAGCCTAGTGACATGAGATTCTCCAGGACAGCCCACCTTGCCACACCCCATGAAACATGTACAGATGATGGCAACAGCAGCACTTCAAAACTCATTCTCCCTGCATCACAGGGAATGCAGAGCCAACGCCAAAGTAACTCTCAAGTATGAGACAATAACTAAAGGGTGAGAGATAAAATACATTGACAAAAAACTAGAGAAATACTCTTCACTAGCCCAGCACAACACTTCACATAGAAGAACTAGAAGAACACTTCACATAGAACTTCACACGTTCTACTTCTGCCGCAAGTAGAACGGTACCAGTTTTAGCACAAGAACTGCTGATGAAAAAGATAAGCAAAAAAAAATTTTAAAAAAGTAATCAATCCATAACAGCAAGTATGTTAATAAGTTTCTTCAAAGAACTCCCTGGACAGTCAGAAAAATTATAGAGAATGAGAACACAAAAAGGAGTATGCAGTATCGCTCACAAGAGATATCTGGCAGAAAGAGTGATTTTCTTTCTGAGTTACTTTATATGAGGGTGAAAAAAATGCAGATACAGAAGAGAAACAGGGAGGAGTGTTAGCAGTACTTCACCAGCTAGCAAATCACAACAGAATTATGCATAAAAATGTACTGTAGTATGTCTATTCAGCTTATATAGGAGGAAATGGAAGACACTGAGAGCTGAAATACATGCAGAAGAACAAAAAATTTTACCCGATCTTTCCAAGACAATCAATTAAGAGAGAAGGATTTTTCCCTCTTAGGAAAGGCATAATTCTTTTTCCTGTCTGGAAACAAATGCTCTCAGTATATGAGACTGCTGAGTACTTTAGATGCAGTCTCATATACTGAGAGCATTCATTTATTCTTGCATATAAACATTAAATGAGCTGCTAAAATATAGGATGACAGTTGATTGCACTCAATAGTATTTTAATATTATATGAGGAAGAAAGTTGCTACAAGAATTTTTATCAGTGATGATCTGCCAGTGAGTTGGCCGATGATGTGAGCATTCTCCTCTGGAGAGAAACCCCTCAGGCTCCAGCTTGCCACTCTCCCCCTAGGGGAGAAACCCTAGTGGTGAGCAAAATTGTTGTAGTTGTGGCGAGCAAAAAGGAGTTGCCCCCACAACATGCCATGCAGCCCTTGCAAATTTTGCGTACCTCATGTAGATTTTATGTATCCAATTGGTTTTTCCCCTTTGCTCTGCCCCTGAACCCTCAGATGATATAAATCCTTGCTTCCTCTGACTCCCCAGCTTTTCATCACAGGACTCCTCAGAGGAAGGAGCCCAATAAAACCTCCTGAGAAATTCCATATGAAGGCTCTGTCTCTTTCATTCCACATCTCCTGAAGAGCTGCATTCACTCAATAGACCTCAAGGCTCAGAGCTGGAAGTGCAGAATGGCTGCAGAAGTGCCTGTGCCTCCAGGACATCCATCTAAGGACGCTTCTCTAGGAAGGTTGCGGCGTCCAGATCTCCACCCAAGCCATGACAGTGCTCTTAAAAGTAAATTCAATAATAAAGTTATTGAACTTCCATGTAAATGTAACAGTTGTGAAAAAGTCTTACAGCAGATGGGAGTCTCTCTAAAAGACACCTTTTTCCAATGAAAAATCTGTAAACAGATGTTGTTGCAATACAAGAATTACAAAAATTTGTAATATAGAATGAGAATATAGAATGAGAAGTCTCACTTATGTTTCTGTCTACAGCTTAAATGTTTGGCTCCACCAAAACTTTTCCTTGTTTAAGGGGAAGCTTTTCCCTAAGTCTGAGGCATACTGCAAATATTCAGTATTCCAGATGCCCTTCTATGTTTGCCACTCCTATACTCAGAAGTATTTTACTTTTCATCCTTTACTTTGCCTTCCAACGCATCCTGATTGTTGATATATATCACACGAATTCTTTCAATAGGTAAAAGTACAGGAGGAAGCTGGGCTGACCGTGATGTTATGGGTATTGTAATTCTAACATCTATATCATTCAGATTTCCATGATGATTCTGAAAACAATATTCAGCACAAGTGAACTGCATATTATACAGTATTTACTCAAGATCAGCTAATTTTCATTCTGTTTTGTCTTCTTTTTCACTCTTTCCTTGTAATTTGTATATCAGCAAGCTTAAGGCCATTTTAACAGAGGCTCTAAAAACACTACTTGGTATGGATACATATTGAAGCACTTCTTTGCAAATTATTTCAAGTACACATTAATCACAAAGGTTGTTAAAATATACTCTTTGTTTGGTGACTACCCTTGTCCCAAAAATGAATGATCAATAAAAGAAAGTCAAGACCTTGACCAAGAAAACTCTACATTATAACACTAAATCAGCAGTCATTCAACCCACTTTGCATGCATTCATTTATTCAAAATCTTGCTTGCATAACTTAATGACTTTCCATTTTTAGTATCTTTCTCTACAGGAGAAGAGCAGTGAATATTGCCGCAGCCCTGCCAAAGTACACATTGAGATTATGCACTATAGACTGTGACTTAGAGGAATGGGAACATGACAAATGAAGATTTTGAAGGCACAGGAAAGAGGAATAAAAGGAGGACATGGGATTTTGGAAAACAGGCCAGGATTTGCCAGGAGTGCCTTGGTGAAGGGTGCTCTGCCAGGCAGTCCTAAGGAGCAAAGAAAATAAGCAGACTAGACAAAAGAAAGCATCTTAGTATTGCTTATCGGAGGCAAATCTCAGAACAAGAAAATGCACATTGTACCTGGTTTTTCTTATGAGGCCTAGGGGAAACTCTTACGAACTGATCAATTTGCTGTAAGGCAGCTTCCTATATTCTGTGGGACCAAATCTTTTAGGCTCTGCAAAAGTAAAAAGCCTTTCCTCTTTCAACTGCACTCATTCTCCTGAGAGCCTACTCAGCTGCCCACATAAAGCACTAATCAACAACAGGGGGAGAAGTTTGAAAGTTTTCCCAAAAGAAGGGTAGAGCACCGTGTAACAACAACCAAAAAAATTTACAAGCCCATCAAAGTTGATCATAGGAAAAAGTTTAGATATCAAATTCCAATGTGTCCTGTTTACTGAAAGAGCATGACACTGATAATATTTCCATTTTTTAAATCTTAAATGTCAAGGAATTTAAGTTCTGCTTATCATGCTCTGGTCACAGCCTCTTTAACTACAGTCGCATCAGATACTCTAGCTTTTAAATGAAATGATATCTACTGTTTTGTAAATAATTTAGGTGCTATTTGGGAAGATAACATTTCTGTGGCAAATGAAGAAATAGCAATACTATTTAAAGTCAACATGGTAAAGCAGTTATCACTGTCAAATAGACTACCAGTCTACAGAGTACTACACAGTTACTACAGAGGGAAGGACAAGTAGTTCGAACTCATATCCATATATTACAATAATCTCTAAATTTTTATACTTAGAAATATTTTATAAGGCACTTTGAATACTAATAAAATACAGCCAAATTTACAGTAAAAATCATTGCCCAAACATAACAAAAACTTAGGAAATATCAGGATATTTATTGACTGCTCTTGAAAGCTTCCATGTGGTGCTTTCATAACTGATACTTTTTTTCTCTGCTTGCTATTGCCAAATCTGTCTCTTCTACCTTGGGAAGGAAGGCAGTGGATGAAATATCAGTCATCACTCCATCCTAGGTGAGTACTCTTCAGGGGCCTAGAATTTCAAAGCATGCATTTGAGAGTAGTGTCTGACAGAGGTTTGTTCTTTGAAGTGTGAAAATGTTGACAAGAAACTGAATTTGTCTAGTCTGAATCTATATATATATGTGTGTATATTTTTTAAATAACAAAATATAAAAAACTGCATAGTATCAGTAAGTTGTGGATGACTTTTTTGTTTGTAGTTTTGGTACACACAGAAATCAGTGAAATGTTCCAACCTTTTAGACTAGGACTTTGCTATAAAAACCTGCATCATGCTTTCCATAATATGGTATTGTGTGGGAAGTGAAAGTACAATACATGTTTTAGGCTGTGCTGCTGCTCTGTGGCAGCTGGCAATATTCTATGTGAAATTCCCAGGGTTAGGCAGTCAGTATAGGCAGTATAGGCAGGGTTAGGCAGTCAGTATAGGCAGGCAGTCAGTATAACTGTATATATTGTCAGTAGAACTGGCAATTTCCTGGATGCAATGCCTCTTTGAAGACTCACTGTCTACCCTACTCTAACCCACCCACACCAAATTGGATGGGTTCCAAGCATTATGTTTCATGCACTCAGAAGGAGGGAATTCTTGGCAGATGATACCTGTCTCTGGGGTTTGCTACTGGCAGAAATTAAGAGCAAACCTGACTATAATCAGAATGAATCACAAGACTTCTTTTTGGGGGTTTGGTGTCCTTTTTGTGTTCTTTCTCAGCTAGTGGAAATTTCCCCCATTTAGCTGAGAGAAGACTTGATGGTTGGTACTTCTTAGGTGCTTAAAAAAGACAAAGAATCAGCTGG
>VWYI01014445.1:20464-36096 GCA_013399455.1 Anthoscopus minutus | reverse complement strand
AAATAAATAAATATATATATATATATATAAATAAAACAATTTTTTTTTAAAATTACAAATACTCTAACACTGGGACAACCACTTTGTTGTTTTAAGGTCATTGCTTCTGCGTTCTGAGGGAGATTTTTATTTAAAAAAATAAGGGTCTGAAACAAAATATTTTTACCAAACTACCAAAAGCAGCCAAAAGTCATCAGTGACAACTTCAGGAATTGTAAATTACGTGGGACACGCTGTTCACAAACAAATCAGATTTATGGTTCAGTTGTTCCTGTTACCTGAAATTAGAATTAGAAGCTCATTAAAAATGAATACATTTCAGAGAGCGCAGAGGCACAGCATTATATTGATGAAAGCTTCATTAAATTTTCAATGATAGAGCTGCTTCTATATTTGTGGAGGAAGGACACAGTAGAAAGAAGTTGGGACAATTCTCCTTCAAGGAACTTTGCATCTTTCTACTCTCCCTAGACAACAAATAGATTTTAAAACAAAATGTTGGACTAATTAAGTGTAAGAGAAAGCGACTGTGATCCATTATATTCCAGGAATGGACACTTTAGGTCAGCATTTGTCTTGTATACGTTTGCCAATTACTAATTGATACCCCAGAAGAAAGAATCCAGGAGAGCAAAATCAGGTTTGAATGATCAAGCTCATATAAAATACAGGCTCTGTATTTTATCTGAACTCAATGGCACAGTCACTTTTTAGAATATTCATTTTAAATAAACAGAGTATTGGAAATGAAGCTTTACTTAGCAAACAGTAAGAGATAACTTCTTGTACGAGCAGAAATGTAAATCTATTTATCAAAGTCATGCAGTAATGCAGCTTTGTTTTTATTGCAGACTGAAGCCAAGAAACAGACCTGTGACAAAAAGCAAACCATAGCCAAGCCCACTACTCAACCAAATTTTGCATATTATCATTGGCATGTCAGACAATTAATATCTCCATATGTAACACAGGCTACATGCAAGAAGGCAGAATCAAAAACACAAAAGTGAAAATTCAAGTGGTCTGATCCCTCTTGTGGTCGTGCACCACAATATAAATGTATTATATCTCCACATTGTGCTAGCCAGTTTCCTTTGGAAAAAAGGCTTATGCAATCAGGCTGCTACTCAGCTCCTCCCCTCAATATCCATTACCTTATGTCAACTAAGCCAGGCAGTGGGGTAGAGGCCTCAATGTCATGTTATTCCTCTAACAATCTGCACGACATACAGCCCAGGCTTCACATGTGTTCCTTACAGCCAATGTGCATGGCCTGTCAGGCACCAGGATGAGGGGTTGCTCTTTCCAGTTTTTTAGAATCCCACCTCTTCCAGCCTTTTGGATAGGCAACACTCAGCTAAGACACATAGGCAATGCCAGTTTATCCTCAGACCTTGTTTATTCTGCCCTGCTCAAATCCTGCTCTGACATGTTTACTCTTTTTCACCCCCTCTCCAGTTTTCTCTGGCATGCACGGTCAGCATTAAATAACTGACCTTCTCAAAACCACCATGAGGTAGCATTATCCCCACATTACCAGATAAGGAAATTAAGCCACTATAATTAATGCTTGAAGCATGCCCAAATTTCACATTCCTGATTTGAGAGTGATTAGCATTAGTGCTCTGTAGGATTTCCTCTGCTCAAAGCCCAGCTCCCAGGGAGAGCAGGAGCAGCTGCACAGAGCCTGCACTTCCACAGGGGCATCCCATGGGCACAGCAGAGCCCCTGCAAAAGGCTGCAGTCCAGGAACTTGGGCAACTCCACCCCAGAACTCTGTAAAACAACCCCAACACCTGGATGCTGCTCCAGCCCAGCGAGAGAACGCAGGATCTGAGTGCTCTTCTGCATCCTTCCTTCTCTTGGCCAAGACTTTTGTATCCAGGCTCGGCTAATGTCCATTTAGACACCCACAGCCCTTCACCACAATGTTCAAGCACACACACTCAATACCCTGACCTCTGACATTCCCATGCCTTCATTCTCCAAGAACTTCCCATCTTCCTATGTTCATCACTCCTTCTCTCAACTTCTCATGTAGTCATGCCCCTTTTCTTCAAGCAAGTCTCCCTTGTAATCTCTGCAGCTTCCTTTACTGCCACACACTCAGACTGGGGTCAGCCTCCCCTCCCAACCACTACAGCATTTCAGTTTCCCCTGAGCCACCAGGTGTTTCCAGTCACACCTTCCCTGCAGAAGAGAAGGCTCCCTTCCAAAATCTGTCAACTGGCAGCAAAGGTTCACCCACAGACCCCATGCAATTTGAGCTCCCTAACTTCATCCCAAGAAACAAATCTCCTAGGGGCTGTTTCACTCACGCATCACTCACTGAGATCCTGCCCATGTGAAGGTAGCTAATTCTGCACACACCTCCTGCATTACCTTTCCCCCAAACCAGGACAGACAGAATAGAAATCAAGGGTGTGTTTTGCAAAATTTTGTTGCAAGAGTAGAAACTAAAAAGTTCAAAGAAATGCCAGACTTCTAGACTAAGCTCAACAGCAAAGTATCTCTCCAGCTCAGCTGATGATGCTCAGTAACATCCCATCACACTAGCATTGCCCTCAGTCCTGCTAACCTCACTCTCTCCCTTTACAGAAAACAACCATATACCAAAACTAAAGATAACTTTTCATTTTTTTTACTAGAACAAGGGATCTTGGGGATTTAAAGGCAGCCTCCCATTTCTAGCTCACAGCACATCAAACTACACAATTGCCACTGACAGTCTTTCCTGATGCCATCTAGGGTGTGTAAGGGCTATTTTTTCAGTCTTGTAAAGCCTACAGACACTACTCCCAGAACAATCTGGACTCTTCTGTTTACACAAGGCTATTCATACACTCACAGTAAAAATTACCTAGCCACTAGTTACACCTACAGTTTGTTCAGCTCCCAATACCCACAAAGATATCTTGTTTTTATTATAGATAAACACATGACACCCTGCAAGTAAGACAAAGAAGTTAAACATTTGTCTGCCTGTACTTGTCTGGGACCAGAGATCTTCCTCCTTCACCCTGGCTCTGAGGCCAGCTCTTGCAATCCATCCTAATGCCAGTGCCAGACTTCCCTGCCCAGTAAGACCCAACACTTCCCATTCTGGCTCAGCAGTCTGAAGGTGTCAACATTGGCCAAACCACTCCCTTGCCTTTTCTGCTGTCTAGGAACAAGAGACCTTCTCTGCCACCCTGGCAGAGACTGGCAGTCTGGCCACACTTCTCACAACTAAGAAAAAACTGAAGAGCACAACATTCCTGGGAACTTTCACCTCACCACTCCTTCTTAAGAGGAAGCCAACAAAACACATTTCTTCTCACTCTGTCCCATCCCACTGTTTGCTAACTCTGAGCAGAGACACTTATCTTCTCTAAAATGTTAAAGTTGTCATGCCCACATTAATCCCAGGATTCTGCAAATGCTCAGACATAATCTAACCTTAGTGCCAGCCATTGAGGCAAGACTGCGTGGGCACAGCATAAATCACTACCTCATGTTTCTCAATTTGAAGCCAAAATATTTATCAGAGAGATGACTTCCTCATTGTTCCTTTGTGACAGAGCCATCTTGTTCTCACTGATCTGAACTTAACCACATTCCACACAAAAAATTCTGCAAGAATTTCCTTATATATTCTCTTTCCCAACATGTTATATTCAAAACCAGAACAACTTAATATCATTTTCAGAGCATGAAAAAATGTTTTTAGCTATAGCAAAGTTTAATTTTGCCACATATAGCAGCAATTCCATCTAAAATCTTTTCTCAGATCTGGTCTCATCAAAATTAATTCTTGCAAAACATTTTTTAAAAAAGAGACAGGTAAATGTCTTTACAAAATTCAGATCACTGTTAGGACTACTATTTTTGACTTTTATTGCAGTCAGAGTGGTCTATGAGGAAACACCCACTGTTCCCTGCATATTATCAAACCAAAAGAGGGAACCAGCACCATGAAACTGAAGTGTCCCCAGTGCAAGCTCAGCACAGTGCCTATCCCACAGTCTGTTACTTTCAGGGAATTTTTTTCCTTATTTCCTCACCAGATGAACAGTGGAGTACTCAATTCAACTTCCAAAATGTTACCTGGCTTTTCTTCAAACTTCACCTTCAGCTGTCCAGTGGGGAGGAGCAACCAACCAAAGCCCCAAAAAAAGAACACGCACACAAATGCAACTTCTGAGTTCTCCAACAGGGCACTTCTGGATCTGCCCTGCCGTGAATTTAGTTACCAAGTCACATGTGCTTTCTAAAATTACTCAGGAATCTATTTGTTTAATTTCATAAATATTAAACCTATGCATATAGCTTATTAACATCTGACAGCTAATGCAACCACACAGAAGCAAGCCCATTCTCCTTTTTCCTTGCAAACCCACAGAATTATTGGCTTCAATTAAAATGAAGTAGATGCAGTTAAAAGAGGAAAGAAAAACCTTCCTAATACAAAATTGTTGAAACAGCTCTTGTGTCTACCTTCTTTTTGAGAAGCACTTGTTTTCACCACAGAGATTTACCACACCTGTGTCAGACTATTCCCATATTCACCCCTAACACGGTGAGCAATTACCCAACCCAGAGGGGCCAAGCATGTTGGAACACTCCTCAAGCTGGGCACCCAAACCCACTTCCAGGACCACTGAATCCCAGAATGGTTTGGGCTGGAAGGGACCTTAAAGATGATGTCATTCCAATCCTCTGCCATGGGCAGAGACACCTCCCACTAGAACAGATTGCTCAGAGCTCCATGCAGTCTGTTCTTGGACACTCCCAGGGATGGGGCAGCCACAGCTTCTCTGGGTGATCTGTGCCAGAGCCTCACCAACCCCACAGTAAAGAATTTTTTTTCTAGTAACTAATCTAAACCTGCTCTCTTTAAGTGTAAAGTCTCTGTCCTGTCACTGCATGCTCTTATAAAGTCTCCAATCCAGGCTGCAGATTTAAACAGACTGAATTTTCAGAACCAAGGAAAAATAATTTACTTTTCCGTTTACTGACTGGAGAGACAGGATCTAAACAACAGCTTTCCTTTTGCCAAGGTCACAAAGGAGCAGAACCAGAACTTAAATTTCCAAAAAGTACTTACAGGGAATGAAGAGTAGAGCTCTGTGAGCTTTGCTAAGCAGACAAGAAGCATTACAAAGCAGACATGGCAATTGATAGCTCAACAGAGAAAAGAGAAGATTTTCTAAATGTGCCAGTTTTAAAACAAAAGAATTAAACTGAGGCATTAACATCACTTCATCAGAAGTATCAAGTCCATGACTCAGAGCCAAAAGTAAAAGCAAATATTCACTGTCAAAACTGGATGGCAGAAGGAAATAACCTCTTGGGTATTTCAGCAGTGATTTAATCACCTCCCATGACTAACTTGTAGGGACTCTGGAAGACTAATAGGATGTAACTGGATCCAAAGAGCATCTAATCCCAATTAATAAAACTAGGAATAACTCCAAAAAGACAAAGAAGAAAGATGACCTAGATTTTTATTCCCTAAGGAGTCAGGAAAAAGCTTTCTTTCAGAGGGAATATATTCCACTTAACATTAAAAAAAAAATTGCTTCTTCCTCTGAAGAAGCAGACAGGTTCTGATTGTGCAATTACTTCAACCAAGCATCAGTTAAAGTCACATAGTAGATCTGACAAAATGAGTAAAAACCTCCCTGATGTGCCTCCCAAGTCACACAGAAGAAACTAAGAGAATTCTCTCAGAGGTGTAAATTATTAGGGAAGAAATACATTTTCATAGCTTTCATTACTTATCTTCCCAAAGCAAAGTAGGCATTTTCAGGACCACACCAAGTTCCTCTTCTAGTTGAGATTTTCAACTGCACATATTCCAATCCACTTTAATCATCCATCAAGATTATTCATGCTTTTCATACAAGCAAGATTTACCATCCAGGAATCTAAGCTGAGGTGTGACATGGTAATAACAGCAAAAAACCAAGCCTCAGAGACAAAACAGAACATCTGCTCTCCCACACAGGCCAACTTTTAAAGCACACAGCTTCACAAAATGGTTAAACAAGCTAAATTAACATTGTGCCATAGGAAGGTACTTCCTTCCACCTTATTCCTAGCTCATTTGTAGACCCAGATTCCTACAGATAACCTTGCATCACCTTTGATGTCTGGCTAACCATTCACAAACCCCTTCAACTTGCTAGCTCTGTACAAACAGCATTAACTGACTAAAAAAGCTCGTTTTCTGCCAGGTTAGCAAACTAGATCAGCTCCTGCAAGGGTCTGGTCAGTAGCAAAGCCTGGTGGCTCTTTTCCTTGTGCCTGCTGCCTGTTCACAAATTTTGAATCCACACTTCTGTGGCTGAGCCAGCACACTCATACTTGTTTGTGCTCCAAAGCCCACACACCACTTTTTTTGGCCTAAAAATCATATATATCACAGCCAACCTTTATGTTTACAAATGACAGCCCTGAATCATTTTCCTTGTATATCTTGCATTCAAGGTATTTTCTTTAGAAAAAAAAGCTTGCCAAATAAAATTCAAATGCATATTTAAGTCCTCATAATTCCCACATGTTCAAATTAAAAGTTACAGGTCTGACAGATTTTCACTGCCTACCTCTAGTTTAGATTTCTTCACTCAAACTCACTAACTGAAATACAGTTTTATGTTATTTTCCACAGTCTCCAGGGTTTCCCCCTATCCTAGAAGAAAGGCATTTTCTTGAACCACACTGCAGAGAAGAATGCAGCAGGAAGCCAAGCCATCCTTTCAGTTGGAAGGGGTTTAAACAAGAAGATTCCAAACTGTTTTCCAACAAGTCCAGCCCCATGCACTGGCATGAGACCCCATTCCCCTGAATTCACCAGGGATGTTCCTACTTCTACCTCCCAGGGAACTTGACAGCCACAAAACTCCAAAGCTTCTGACATTAAAATAAATACGCAAATAATGAAACCTATTTCTTCATCTTTGCAGCCGTTAACACCGTAATTAGAGCTCTTCAAGGATGCACTTCCCCCCTAATGAATCCCTAGAAACATCCTAACAGGGTGCAGGGCAGATTAGAGAATCCCCACAACACAACTTGGTGAATTGATGTCTCCCCTGAGCAGCACAAAGCTGGGCCTAGAGACAATAAGCTTTTTCTCACTGTCTTCACTTTGAAACCTTATTAACAAATTAAATTAAAGATAAATACATCTCCCTCTGGGAACAGGAGGAAAAAACCCTACATTTTAGTAAGGAGCCCAGACACCTTTCCAAAAGTCTCTTGAGGACAGGAAAGAGACCAGAAAAGCTTCTAATAAAGCCAAGTTCATCAACTACCACGTAAGACTGTGGCAGCACATGAACAAACCCAAAACCACCAAACTGGCAGCAGCTGAAATCCAGCTTCCCAGTTTCTGTGGAGGCTGCTCTGGTCCCTGAGCCCTTGTCTCCCAGAGATGTAAAGCTTGGAAAGACACATTGCCAAGACAGCACAACAGCTGGCATGACACTGGGCAAGAAAAGGAGTTTCCTTGCTTTTTCTGGTCTGCAGACACCCACACTTCCTCCCTCTACAAGCCAGGATGGCTCACAGGTAGCTGGAGCACCTGGACTGACACCTAAGGAAGAGCTGTACATACAGTTTCCTTCCTGCTGCCTATAAAAGGCAATGGAATAACAAAGGTGAACCAGCAGTCTCAATTAACTGTGTTTTTTTATCTAACATTTTTGTGTCTCCTTGTTGGAGACCATATGGTCCAAGTTTACAGCCAAGAATAAATCTCTTTACCCATTCCTGTTTGCAGTAACAACCTCAACATTTTTTCGACGCAGGTTTGGGTGAATGCATTTCCTTCCCTCTTTATGTAAGTAAATCAGTGGGATATGCTTAACCTGCCTCCTAAAACTCAACACAGGCCTTGAAAGCCAAGCAGGCAGAGTAAAAGATAATTCATGGTCTCAAGTGAAGCCAGGTGGATTACAACTCCATTGGCAAGCACGCACACAGCATCTGCATGCTTAGAAAAGACTCTAGGAACTGTCTGAACAACCAAAAATTGTCATGCATGCACAACGGATTTTGAATGTAATTCTTGAGTGAATTTCTAAAAAGAAAGCCAAGCCATCAGTGCACCTTAGAAACTACTGCATTACAGGACTTTAATCAAGCATTGCTCCACAATTATACACACAGTTCTCTGCACAAAAGTTTCTTTAAAGCCAAGTATCTAATGCCTTGAATCTCTGTTATACTTAAGAAAATAAACTTTAAAAGACATTCATTATTCTTGAACTAAGCATTTCCTTACTAAGTCCCATCCTAGAACAACTTTTAACTGCTAATTTATCATCCTCCCTCCCAGTGACAGGGAAGATTTATAGTGGAAAAGGCTTATTTAACATTACTCTGATGCCAAAAACACATGGTGTTACACTTTTGGCAATACTGGTCAAGAAACAATAACCAAGAAAAACAAACTACTAAGAAATAAACCCCAAAAAACCCATTCCCACAATTGTAAGGCTTGGCAAGATTCTACTGGAATAAACTGCAGTGGAATCCCAACCTGAAAGTTGTTTATAAAAGACCAAATGACCTATTTCATCCTCTTGGGATAGGATAGCCACCTGCCTGTGCCTTATCTCCACTGCAGCACTGCTGTGCTTATCTCTGCCACGAGCACATTCCAGAGCCCCACTGCCCACAGGAGAACTGACCATGCAAACATGCAACACGAGGAGAAAGCCACTGTGAGTTTTCTAACATAGGGCCAAGCCACTGACATGGCAAGAGATGCAAAGGATGAGGGAGAAGAAATGCTACCTGCATGCTGCTGCCAAAATCCAGAACCAGTCTGATGGCAGGGTCAAGGTAACAGTAAGAAAAGAGATGGGAGACCACCACAGGGACTCTCACACATAGCATAGACCTCAGATGAGATTTAAATTAATGAAGTGAGGAAGAAGAGAAGAATGAACAGCCAAACCTCCAAAGCACAGGATTTCATAGCATAGCAAGAAGAACCTTCACTGCAGCCATCTGTCAAAAAAGAAAGGAAAAACAGGGCATCTGTTGTCCAACAAGTTATCAGATAGTCTAAGGTTGGTTTTTTATATAAGAGGTGAGAAAGAAAAAAAAGAGGAGGGAAAATAAACCATGATAAAAGAAATGGCTCTTCTAATTTCATTCTAATCAGAGGACAAGAACCACCTAATAACATGAAAGTGGAAACAACCTGGCTGACAGAAAGCATAAGAACTCTCACAGCTCTTCAGAAGGGAAAACAGAGTCACAAAATGAATAAAATGAACTCATGCTAAAACCACAAGCTTGCCGAAACCCAGATGAAACAAAGATCTGAAGTGTACTGACAAATCATCTCAGCTAAATAAAGGCTCTTCAATATTTTAAAATTCAAGGTATTTTGCACAAGTGCAAATCACATCACTGGAGGTCACTTCATTAAGTGAACAGCACACTTGACAGAATAAGAAAGGTCAGGGTTTTAGGAAAGAAACTACCAGGAGGCAACACTGGATGTAAAATGAAAATATTCCTTCAGAATGCCTGCAATGCAAGAAAGCACAGCTAAAGCAGGAGCGCATTAACCCAGTACTCAATGAGAGGGAAAATCTCTAACAGATGATGCCAAAGCACTTGGGGCATTTTCTGCATCAATCTCCACTTCAGTAAGATGGATTAGCTGGCTAATGTAACTCGCAGCACAGCAGAAGGAGCAGGAGCCCAGGTTAGAACTGGGAAACACATTACAGCAACTGCTCCAAACCTCCCGAGCCAGCAAACCACGGCTCTGAATTTTCCATGCAGATTTATCTGCACCCTTCAAACAAAAAGCACCATAAAGGCAATGTGCTTCTGCAGACAGCTTAATGAGCTTCCATAAACCCATGGACGTGTAGTCCATAAACCTGTGGACTATATCCAGGGGTTACAGCATTAGGAGTACTTCAAGGTTTTCAAATCTGGTAGATGTAATATTTAACCTTTGAAAACTGACAAAATCAGTTTTGGATCATCTCTGCCCTCTGCATTAAGTTCCAACAACCTAAAGAAGGACTAAAGCATCTGCCTCTAAGGAGCAGGAAACAAGTACAGAAGTAAATACAGACCAGAGTCGGGTTTACCATCGGATACTGGGAAGATGCCAAAATAATCTGAGAGAAAAACCCTATCTCCTGCATATTACAGATAACAGATGAGATTCAACACACAATTTCTTAGGAACAAATCGTATCAAAGGAATATAATTCCCTCCAATGACAGAGTAACAATATAAGTAATAAAACAGCAACAACAGGCAATATAGCTTTGGCTTAACTGGACTTTTGACACTCTAAAACTGACAGTCACATAATCTAAACCAAAGCGGAACATACTGAAGTAGTCAGAGATGATTAGAAACCCACACCCAGAGATAAGCTATCATTATTTCAGTCAGAGAAAATTGGTAGCAAGCCCATTCATATGGCTCTAATCTTTTCACATTCTCCACTGTTACAGAAAGTAACCAGGGGAAGGTTATTTAGCAATGAACTTACTGCAGGCAACTTCATATCTTGCTTTGCCTCACTTGGATTTCTTACGGTCACAAGCAACAATGTCCAATATCTCCCAGACATTTTGTTCATAAACTACACATTGGAAAATATCAGGATGTTAACAGAGAACAGCCTCAGACAGGTTCAAGAACTTGGAGGGTCTCAGAACCAAGTCACTTGGAGCAAGTGCAAAAGTCACCTGAAGTACCAAGTTGTTTAACAATAATCTTCTGCACAACATAACATGAAAAGCAAACTTGAATCCTGTTCTGCTCACAGATGCCGAGTGGTAAATTGCTACAAAATCTGGATCTTATGCTCAGCATGAATCAAATGTGCCACTGTAAAAGAAATAAATACATCAAGATTCATCATCCTGCCTGGATGAAATGCAGGTATGAAAAGAGCACAAAATAATTTTGATTCTGGCTGCTGTACTAAACTCAGAATACCATGTCCAGCTCCAAAAAAATGCAAATCAAGTTCCTACACATTCCTACATTCCTACAAAAGAGAAGTAATAAAGAGTTCAAAAGCATATAAAATTCACAGAAAAGTTCTTAAATGCTTCGATTTTATGTAGTAAATTTAGACAGAAAATTAGGAGCAGCATTTTCAGCGGCAAGAACAGCAAAATATCAAAATAGATTGACTAAGGATAAATCTCCATATGTTAGTTCATTTGCTTTGGTAGTTAATTACATATTCCTTCCTTGTGAATGAAATATGGTGAATTTATGGGAACAAGTGTCAATTACATCTTTTCATTCATAGGTGGGTCATCTGAGCTTCCGGCTTCTAGATGAATTATAGTAGAAATTTATTAACCATTACCAAGAAACAACTTCCAGCACAAAAGCTTTGTAACACAGTATGGAAACAAATACAACTCTGAGGGAGCTCTTGGACTGCAAACACACAAGAAACGTGGCATACTTGAACCACAGGAAGATGGAGGGTCCTTAATTACAACAAAAACAAACCCAGAGATCCTACTCTACAACAGAGATGCAAGCAACAAGAGCTGGAGGAAGCAGAGGCAGCCCTTGTGCAGAAACAAGAAGCAAGACAAGAATATCAACCCCAAACACAGTGTCAGCAACTGCACCCACGAAAACACCATTAATTGTCTCAAGCAAAACTCGGCTACAAAAAAGGCCCAAAACAACTGAGAACCAAAGCAGGAGAGCAAACTGAGACATGCTGTCCTCTGCTGGAAGCGGCTCTGGAGGAGCCTGAAAGCACATTAGGACCACTTAGATCGAGTCCTTTGATCTTTGATGAATGCAAGATCGAGGCATCATTTTACACCCGCACAGCTTTGCCTAAACGGGGCTGCTGCCTTTTGGACTCCAGCACTGCTGTCACCAGAGGGACACTCCTGAGGCCACCTCTCCCACACCACCACACCTTCATAGCAAGAGAAGCATTTGCAGGACCACAGAGAATAGGAGCAGAGAACCGAATGAAAAGTAAAGCTTTTTTCTGAGAAAATAAGAGGAATCTTTTCTTGTAATTGACTTCCTTCATCCTGTTTGTTCACAACAATGTACCAAAAGAAGCAAAAGCTCTGAGCTCGCATCTTTTCCATGTAATTCACACATAGTTTAAAAAACACACATCACAGGAAAGACGGCAAGACAAAAATAAAAAATATAGAAAGGGCTGCTACTGCAGTACTGGACTTCTATGGTATACATCCAGAAAGAATTTAGAGTACAGCCTTTTAACTTTCCACACTAACTAAGGATGGTCTCCAGATCTGAAAGTGAATGAGTCCAGGCCATTTGTGCCTTTTATCAGCAATTGCCAATGCTGGCTACTACCTAAGGCTTGAATTTTGGTAGAAAAGGGAAAAAAAAGAGTAATTACTATTCTTGGAAGGGGAAAATAAAGCAAAAAAAAGAAGCAACCACGAATGAGTTAAGACTACCATCAGCACAGCTTCACAAGAGGATTTTCCAACATTCAAACCAGCACCAAACCTTCAGCAAAGCACTCTTCATTCAAAAGAACTAAAAAGTTCTAACATTTAACTAAAAAGATAAAACATTAAAAGAATACAACAAAACACCTTTTTTCTTTACTACTCGAGCACAGTTTTAAACAAGAAATGTTTCATTACATGGGAAATGCATTTTTCCCACCGTTCTCCGCTTCGCACCCTGAAGCATCGGAGCCCTGGGGGACAGGAGCGTGTCCCGAGCTCACACCGTGTCCCGTGGGTTCCTCCCCGCTTCCCTCCGGGAATTTCACAGCAGAGAACACACCGCGTCAAACCCACACCGGACCCAGCCCAGGCTGACACAGGGGAGGAAACGGCGGCACGGAGCCGCCTCGCAAACGCCGCTCGGGTCTGGCGGAGCCGCTGTCGCGCCCACCCCCGGAGCGGCCGGGGGAGCGACCCCTTCTCCCAGGCCCCGCCGCCTGGTGCCCCGCAGAGCAGCCGGCGCTCAGGACCGCGCCCGCTCCCCCCAGGGCCCAGCGCCACTCACAGCGTGTGCCCGCAGACGTTCACCATCAGCTTCAGGGAGGGGTTGCGGTACTTGGTGGTTTTGCACCGCGGGCAGCCCAGGTCGTCCATGGCCGCCTCCCGCTCCCCTCCCTCCTCCCACCGCGCCTTCCGCCTTCCGGTGCCGCCGCCAAACGGCCCCGCCGCCGCCCAGCGCCGCCCCGCGCGTTCCGCACGTGTCCCGGTCCCGACACCGCCTGCCCGAGCGGGAACGCGCCCGAGCGGCAGCGCCTGCCCGGCGGCGGGGCTGGGGGGCTGTCCGGGCCCCAGAGCTCCGGTTGTGACAGGGAGAGACGGGGTACACTTGCCCATTAGTAACCAACAGGAACCAGAGAATCGATTACTTCGGAAAAGACCACAGTGTCAACCCGACCATGGCACTAAGTGCCACGTCCAGTCTATCCTTAAACGCCTCCAGGGATGGTAATTCCATCGCCTCCCTAGACAGCTTATTCCAATGTTTTTCACCCTTTCTGCGGAGAAATTCTACCTGATGCCCAACCTAAACGTCCACTGGCACAACTTAAGACTCTGTGCTCTTATTCTGTCGCTGTAAGCCCAGGAGGAGAGCCCGACCCCCACCTGGCTACAGCCTCCTTTTCAGGGAGTTGCAGACAGTGATAAAGTCACCCCTGAGTCTCCTTTTCTCCAGGTGAAACACCCCCAACTCCCTCAACCGCTCCCCATAGGACTTGTGCTCCAGAGCCTTTCCCAGCTCCGCTACTCTTCTCTGGACTCGCTCCAGCACTTCAGTGACTTTCTTGAAACAAGGGGCCCAGAAATGGACAAAGCAAAACTCCCTCACCCTCAATAACGACAGCATCGGGAACGTTTTAACCCTTCCCCTTCCAGGGAAAGCCGCAGGTGACAGAGCAGCTTCCCGGGGGCTCCAGGTGGCGATGGGGGGGGGAGGGAGCGGAGAGTGGAGCGCGGCCGCTTGATTGACGGTTGCCATGGAGATGCTGTAGCCCCCGCCCCCCAGGCACGGCGCAGCCAATGGGCGGGCGCCGGCCGGGGCAGCGGTGGGCGGGGCCACATAGTCTTGCGGCGGGTGCGGGAGTCGCGGCGGGGGGAGCGGCGGAGCGCGGCCGGGATACAGCAGCGATCCCGGATGGTCACCGCGGGGCCGGGGGAAACCTGATCGGCTAGAGCAGCAGGAGGAGGAGAGAGATAGGAAGGGGGGAGAGGAGGAGAAGGGAACGTGGGGGGGGGGGGGGAGGAAGGAAAAAAAAAAACCACAAGGAAAGAAAAAAAAGGAAAAAAAAAAAAAAGAAAAAAAACAGAAAAAAAAGAANAAAAAAGGAAAACAAACTGAAACATGTCTTCTGCCTCCCCCGCTACGGACGACATCGTGATCGCGGTAGAGATCAAGGAGGAAAATGTGATGGAAATGCTCTCCGAAGCCCCCGATGGGCCCGCGCCGCCGCCCCCTCCCGCTGCTGCCCCGTTCCCCATGGAGCATGCAGGCTCCGCTGCCGCCGGCGAGGAGGGAGCCGCGGAACAGGTACTGCTCCATACGGAACTCCTGGCCAGGAATCACCACGCTGCCTCCTCTCCCTCCTCTTCGTCGTCTTCTTCCTCCTCCTCGCAGACCCCCCTGGCTTTCTCCCCGGACCACGTCGCCTGCGTGTGCGAGGCTCTGCAGCAAGGTGGGAACCTGGACCGCCTGGCCAGGTTCCTGTGGTCTTTGCCCCCGAGCGATCTGCTACGTGGCAACGAGAGCCTGATGAAAGCCCGGGCGCTGGTGGCTTTTCACCAGGGCATCTACGCCGAGCTCTACAGCATCCTGGAGAGCCACAACTTCGACTCCTCCAACCACCCGCTGCTGCAGGAGCTCTGGTACAAGGCTCGCTACACCGAGGCGGAGCGAGCCCGGGGCAGACCCTTGGGGGCGGTGGACAAGTACAGGTTGCGGAGGAAATACCCCCTGCCCAGGACCATCTGGGACGGCGAGGAGACAGTCTACTGCTTCAAGGAGAAGTCCCGCAACGCGCTGAAGGAGCTCTACAAGCAGAACCGATACCCCTCGCCCGCTGAGAAGCGCAACCTGGCCAAGATCACCGGGCTGTCCCTCACCCAGGTCAGCAACTGGTTCAAGAACCGCAGGCAGCGGGACCGCAACCCTTCTGAGACCCAGTCCAAAAGGTGAGGGAAAACTTTTCCTCCCCGCCCCCTCTCCCGCCTGCCTTTCCCTCTCCCGGCTCTTTCTTCCCTTGCAAACATGGCGCTTACCTTCGGTGCGCCTCGTCCTCCCCTCCTTCCTCCTCCCCGCTCCCTCGTTCCCAACACACCCACCCGGCCCGGGCGTGCGAGGCGGCGCGGGGAAACTTCCCGGACCCGCCGCCCCGCGCTCCCGGGGGAGCTCCCGGCACGGGGGAGCCGCGGGGCGGACTCCCGGGAGTGGACGGGACGGGGGTGTCTGTTCCCCCCGCTCCTTGTTTTTATTCAATTGTCGCGCCTGACAGAGTTAATCATTGACGGCCGGAGGACGCGCGGGGTCCCGGCGCTCCCTCTGTTTTGAAACCTGACTCGGGAGCGGGCCGGGCTCGGGTTTCAGCGGGGGAGCGGGGCCGGTTCCCGGGGCTCCGGCCGCGCCGCGG
>VWYI01014445.1:0-20409 GCA_013399455.1 Anthoscopus minutus | reverse complement strand
GAGGGGGGAGGAAGGGAGCGGGGAGAGAAGGAGGGAAAGCGGCCGGCGGAGGGGGCCCCAAGGCATTTCTCAACCAAGGGCGCGATTGTGCCGCCGCGGCCCCTCTCCGCGGGACACATCAAAGGGCGAGGGGGAGGGAGGGGAGAGCGACCGAAAAATGCAGCCGAGGGCGGACCAGTCAGCGAAAAAGCCCGGCGCAGCCCCGGGCGGAGGCACAAAGGCCGCCCCCATCCCTCCGTCCCACCCCCGGCTGCCGGCCACGGCCGGAGGTGCCTCCGTCGGCACCGGGGAGAGCGCGGGCCGGGGTCTCCCCCTTCCCCCGGGCCGGGGGTGGCAGGCCGAGCCCAGAGCGTCCGGCGGCACTTCCCGGCCTTGCCTCACCTCCCAGCACTTTGCCAAATGGCCGCGGCCGGTCTCACACGTGTGGACACCCCGGGCCGGAGGAGAGGGGCCCAGGCAGCCCCCCTTAGATCGCCGAGGTGGAGAAATTTATTTACAACTTCATAGCCCAGTCTGTAAAGTTTCTCCTTTGGCGAATGTTTGGTTGGATGTGTTCTATTCTAAGACCTCCTCCCTTGGCTTGAATATTCGTTTAAAGCGCCTTGTAAAGGCAAAATGCAGGAAGAAAAGTGTTCGTGGAAACTCTCACATATTTGTGTTAAAGCTGGAAGTCCCCCTTGGTGCAGACATCCTGGCACGCTGTGGTAATGCAATGTCATCTCTCCATCTTTTCCCATAGCGAGTCTGATGGCAACCCTAGCACAGAAGATGAATCCAGTAAGGGGCGGGAGGATTTATCTCCCCATCCCCTCTCCAGCTCATCCGATGGCGTTACCAGCCTCAGCCTTCCTGGCCACATGGAGCCTGTCTACATGCAGCAGCTTGGAAACACTAAAATAGCCTTGAGCTCGTCTGGTGTCTTGTTGAATGGGAACCTCATGCCTGCCAGTACCTCTCCTGTCTTCCTCAATGGTAGCTCGTTTCTTCAGGGACCCAACAGTGTCATACTCAATGGACTCAGCGTGGGCACTTCGCAGACTGTTACCTTAAATTCGCCCAAAACCGCATCGAGTGTTGTGAGCAACGGCGTGTCCATCACTGACATACTGTCCTCATCATCGTCAGAAGATGTTAAAGACTTCAAACTCCTTCAGGCTTCAGTCCCCAATGCCACAGCAGCCTTCAGCCCTAGCAACATCCCAGTCACTTTCCCAGGATTGATACCGAGCTCAGAAGTGAAAAGGGAAGGCGTAGAAACTGCTGCTTCTCAGGATGGAGGCTCCGTAGTTACTTTTACTGCTCCTGTCCAAATAAACCAGTATGGCATTGTCCAGATCCCCAATTCAGGAACAAATGGCCAGCTGCTGAATGGAAGCATTGGTTTTTCTTCTCTGCAGCTGCCTCCAGTTTCTGTGGCAGCTTCACAAGGTAAAAGCTTTGCCTCTTGCAGTAAGAGGTATGAGAAAAAGTGGGAATCAGGCACACTTAGTGTTTCAGAAGCTGTGGTCCTTTTCTTCCAAGGTATCAGCATTGTGTCTCACATACTGTGAGACACATACAGAACATAAATTAATCCGTTTGCCTCCCTTTAGAGTGGGTTATGCTTGTGGGCAGACTGTTAGATGAGGCTGAGCTCCTCTCTTAAGAGCATGGAAGGAGGTCTGGTAATTTACACCCCTTTCATCTCATACTGTTCACAGAAGTCTGTGATACGAGTCTTCACAAATAGCTGTAAATTTTACATGTTTCAGTAATTCAAAATATTCCCCATTTGCCACTGAATTCTTTTAATGGAAAGGTTCATAAAAATGAAAATTTTGGCAGCTGGAAATTGTTACTGTTGTTGTTCTTGTGGTGGTTGTTTTGGTTTTTTGTTTTCTTAACGAAAGCATTTCACAAAAATACATTTTGAATTACTGTAGACACAACAAGACCAAGCAGTTGCTTCTACATTTTCTGTTCCATAATTAAGAAAGATTAAACTTGAGGGAAACAAGAGAAGTAAGCACTAGCTTGTAGATATAAAATGTGAGGCTATTTGGATAAAACTGCCCTCAGTCCAAGGGAACTATGTCATCACAGGTTCATGTGCCAAGTCTGCAGGCTCCTCCCCAAGTTTACTTTAGAGTTGGTCTTAACATACCATAGTCTGAATCTTGCAGCTGGCCAGGAAGAATCCCAGGGAGCACAAACCTAGTTCTGGATCCCTTTTTTGAAGCAGGTTAGTTAAAAAACACAGCTGAACATATTTGGTATTCACTGGCCACTTTATCTTTGTTTATGAAAGTCAAACTGTGCTCATATGCTTCTTTGAATTTAATGTGTGTAGCATGTGAATTGTTCTTGCTGAAGCACAAGGAGGAACAGTGAAGCTCTGCAACCACGTTTCAAATGGGTGCACAATTATAAGGTCCTAAAATGTGGCACTCACAGGTGCTGGAAGTTATTGGCATATGGTTTAACCAAGATTAAGGAGTGAAGACATGTAGTCTGAATGCCACCTGTAATTACTAAAGCCACTTAATCCACATGCTCCAAGGCATAAACTAACAGCCAGCTAAGGTGAGAAAGAAAGTTCAGTCCTTTTAAATGTTGTAGGGCTATGGTATTTGAAAGTCCTAAGATTCATAATAAGCTCTTCTCTGACTATTTTCCCTATTGTTTAAAATACTGACTGCCTGCTAGAGAGTGATGCACTATGTCTTTGGTGCACAGAAAAGTTCTGGTTTCCTTGGGTGTATAGCTGGCTGTCTATTCCAAGTGAAGCATGCTGCAGGCAATTTCAAGTAAGCCAGTAAATAATACTGACAGGTAACTTAAAGCTACCTGCCTTTATTATTCTAGTTCACCTGTATGCATAACATCTTCCAAAAAATCATCATTGATGAACTAAAATTAGTAGGGAACGAAAATATTCCCCATGTGAGAAATTAATCTTCAGTGCTGTTATAAAATACTCAGCTGTGTCCAACTGTAGCCTCTTATAATTAAACTGCTTTTGAGAAAGAGGTGTTCCAAGTGGGACTCAGCCCCAAGAGCCAGGATTTCTTATTTTAGGAATTACCATAATGACAACTGACACGGCATGTCAAGTGAAAACAACTTCAGGTCATCTCTGGCCACCTCTTCTTGCTTTGGCATGCTGCAACATCACACGAGCAGTGCCATGGCTTTCAGCAAGGGCAGGCAGTGCTGGGTGACTTCACAGCATGGTGGATGTGGATTAGGATTTTAGGAAAACATGGTAAAGCAAGGTGAAAGGGGACACAGCTGAGTGCTTGAGGATTACCTGGTTAGACCCATAGAAATCGCTGGGTTTTCGTGTTTTCTATGCGGGCTGTGCAGCAGTAGTGGATTTCATGTGACGTGTCTCCAGTTCCCACACACAAGCTGTAGTCTGTCACTGAACTATCTTTAATAGCTTTTCATGCTTCTATTCTTAGATAGAAATTGAGTGGTGGCAACTAGTGAGGGCCAAAGCACATTCATTTTAGTCACATGGTTGGGGACTGTTTGCCCCTTAATGAGAGTCTGAAAGATACCTAATCTAATATACCAGCAGCTGTTTTTTTTTTTTTAACTTTCTAGAAGCAACTTCTATTAACAGCATTGATGTCTTTACACCAAGTTTTCTCTCACCTGCTACAAAAATTGCTTTTCAGTGTTGCATGAAATATTAGTGTATGTGTATACTGCAAAGGTAAAAAAGACCAGGACTGCATAACTCTCTGCCAGCTGTAATCTGTTTTCTTTTCTTTGGCTTCCATTTCCCTAGGTAATGTTTCAGTAAACCCTAGCACATCTGATGGAGGAACTTTTACAACTGAATCTTCAACAGTGCAGCAAGGAAAAGTTTTCTTCAGCCCCCTTGCTCCAAGTGCAGTGGTTTATACTGTTCCCAATTCAGGCCAGGCAGTAGGATCTGTCAAGCAAGAAGGACTGGAAAGAAGCCTGGTGTTTTCTCAGTTGATGCCAGTCAGTCAGAACACACAACTGAACGTCAACATGTCTTCTGAAAATATATCCAGTGCAGGACTCCAGTCCCTGGCCTCCTCCTTAGTGAATGTAACACCCTCACATAATTTCTCCCTCACACAACCAACTCTTTTAAATGCTGCAGAACTGAGCTCTGGTATCTCAGAGAGCCAGTCCATGTCTTCACCTGTGACCAGTACCTCTACGGTGATATCTATCAGCAACACTAACTATGCAACCCTTCAGAACTGTCCCCTCATCACCAGTCAGGATCTGTTGTCCATTTCCACAGCACAGCCTGTGCTTGGAGAAATAGTTTCAACAAGTGGAGACCGTGTCAGCCACCCCCCTGCACAAGTGCACCAGGATTTTGGTAGAGAGCACAGGTTGGTTCTGCAAGCAGTGCCCGATGTCAAAGAGAATTTCTTACCTAATTCTGAGAGTAAGTCAACTGGCAATTTAATGATGCTGGATTCCAAATCTAAGTATGTTATGAGTAACATGGTTGACACGGTATGTGAAGAACTGGAAACGGACAAAAAAGAACTTGCCAAACTGCAGACAGTTCAGATGGATGAAGTTATGCAAGACTTGTAGCTTCTTTCTTTTCTTGCTTTCTGTTTCAATAGATAAGTCTCCTGTTGAGGCCCTAACAAACACCTAGAGGGGTGTTTGTAGGTTTTTTTGTTTGGTGGTGTTTTTTTTTTTTCATTTAAAGAAACCAGAAGAACATTTAAATGGTCTGAGTCAATGTACAGAGGAATCTCCGGCAATGGAATTAGCTTGCCACGCTTGGTTTGCATGCAGTATTCTCTTTTAAGCAAATTAAAGGAGAAAGGAAATGGCCAGGGCAAGTACTGAGGAATGGGTACAGGTTTGGCTACCAGATACTACCCTGAAAATTTAACTAGACTCTCCATAGTACAACATACTCTTAACCGTAAGTATACACTCCTAGCTTCAGACAGAAAACAAAAATCTCACTCCAAAATAGTAGAAACAATGCAGACATTTTTTTCTGTTTACTTCCAGTCCATGGGCATTGAGAGATTTCTAAGGAACTCTAGACGATACCTCTCCGGCTACTTGTATGTTGTTTGAGGTTAAGAAACAAAACAAAATCATAATATTGTTACTGGTATGTTTGCTTTTTTTCCAGCAGACTTGCATTCAAACCAAAAATCTCGCATCAATCATGTACAGGTTTCTAAATGCTACAGCTAGCATTTTATCAGTGCACCAGAAAAAGCATCGTTTGAAACTCTAATTATGCAATTCAGAAGCTTTCTATCCAGTATGAATGTAAATATTGTTTCAGTTCTTATAAAGGAGACTTTTTTTAAATTAGTACAATGGATTTTATTTATGGTTTATGTTCCCTTTCACTTTAGACACAATGCATTGAAAAGGAAAACGTTTTCTGGCTGTTTAATTTATTTTATTGTTTGAGCAGGAAGTAAGCGTAGTTATTTCTGACAAGGTTTTACTTTTTTGTAGTTTTTTTCAAGCAATAGACTGTAAAAGTAAAATGTTAATCACACTGAAACTAGAAAATTAATTCCCAGTCTCACAAACCCAGGAGGTCACTGTTTCTACCCCCTCTGTCTTTGTGTTCAGGGGTTTTTTTTGTTTGTTTTGTTAGTAATTTGCGAATTAGTTGAACCCTTTCGTGTATTTTTTACAGAATTCCACGTGCCTTTCTTCCTAGTGGCCTTATCTTTGTTACTAAAGCACAGTGGCAGGAGGAATAAAAACACTGATTTGCAAATATCCGTCCTCAGGGCCACATCCTGATGCCTTACTTCTGCAAGTAGACCCGCTGACTTGGGTGCCCCTGCTTGCACGAGTAAGAAGAGGTTTAAGGGTCTTTTGGACTTCATGGGTGATTTTGGACATCGTGACATTTCCTGGCAGTGCAGAGAGCCAAGGATGGGTCCTTCTGCACCACGTCAGCAGGGCAGGAGAGGTCTGCAGGGCCACCACGGGGCTGTGCTGAGGAGAAGCTCTTGGCTCCAGCCTCAGGCAGATGAGCAGGAGAGGTTGGATGGACAGGCCAAGGAAGGGAACCCCATGTTTGTGTGGGCCCATGGGCCAGCCAGCCCGTGTGGGAGGGCTTCAGCTGCCCCATCCAGGAGTGCAGTTGTATTTATATAAATATTCCCAGGAGAAACAGCCTGGGGGCTGATGGTGGGAGCTGCAGCAGCTGTGGTCTGTGCCTGGGTGGGGATGGGTGTCCATACCTTTCTCCCTGGGGACAGCAGAAGCAATCTGGGCTCTGGGCAGGTGAACAGATCTTAACCTTTCCTCCAGAGGAGATTTTGTAGCATGGAAAAGCACATCCTTTTAAGCTTTAAAATAATAAGAAGAATTGAGATGTACAAAAACGACATGCTGTTAATCCTTGTGGGTCTGCTTTTGTTATATTTTATCCTAATGTGAATATATACAGTAACTAAAGCATGTGCTCATCCTCATCAGGGGCCTGGTCCAAAGCCTTCGGAAGGCAATGGGAAATGTTTCCATAAGCTTCTGTGGGCTCTGAATCAGGCTCAGGACAAAACAAGGTCACTTGGACAAAAAAACAGAAAGATAATTGAGGTGGCATGTCCCAGTGTGTTTGTCTTGGTTTTAACTGGTTCCATGGAAAGCTTTTGGGGAATGAAGGTTTTTCCGTGCGCCGTGAGCACGGCATCGGCATTCTCGTTGCAGTTTTGCACTATATTGAGTATTTTGCAAGGTTTTCTGTGGAATCCTGAGGCTGAGCTCTGCTGGTGAGTGCTGGAGTGCATACTGTGAGCCAGAGTCTCCAGAGCTGCAGGGAAAAATGCAGGAAAAGGGAAGAACGAGTGTGCAAGGGCAGCGCTTGCAGCTGTACGGAGTCGCTGATGCTCTGCAGGCAGGAGCACCTCATCAGCAGTTGGCTGTCCCCATGTGCTCCCAGGCAAACAGGGTGTTTCAGGCAAGTGCTTTAAAGCAGAGATTATCAGAAGCAGGACATGGAGCTGTATGTTCCCCTGGCACAACTTTCCCTGACGTTCCTGGGAGCTCTGTGTGAGCAGGGAATCGGATAGTCCAGAGTTCTCCCAGCCTCTCTGCTTGTTTATCTGTTTGCTGGGCCCCAGCATGAGCAATCTGTTTCCCACCTCTTCTTCACCCATGTAACTAAGATGGTGATGACAGTAGCTGTATATGCTTTGCATGAAATCAATCAGCCATTTGGAAAATTAGAAATACCCTGTATCACGGTCATTTTAATAGAGAATGTGTGCTTGGCTCTCTCTGAAGGAGTTGATGGTGGATTAACATTTGGCTGAGCTGTGAAGCTCAGACTATATTTGGAGGCAAGCTAGGGAATATTTCAGAGCATTTGTTGGTGTGATCATCTCTCATAATGGAAGAGACTGTGATGTTACAACAGTACCTGTTACTTTATTTTTAATTTTTCCTTCTTTGCATTCATTGTTTTACTGAGGCTCTGAATTCCACGGTTTTGTGGCACAGTTGATGTGAAAAACTGTGTATGTTGTTACAGTGGCACGTTTCTTGGAGTGTCTGGTACTTCTGGTAGGAAACTTCCCACTCTTCAATGAGAGTGGAGGATGTACATAAAAGCAGTGTTTTGGGACAAAGTAAGATTAATCTATTCTAGTCTTCCAGATATCAAGTAACTTCTTATTATCTTTTTCTTTCTTTCTCCCATTGAAAATAAGTGTCATTCCCTCCAGATAACATAGTTGTAACCTCATGTTTTTTGCAGGTACATATGCACAATATAAAAACTCATTGCACGGTACAGTGTGTTTAAAATAGAAATTTAAATAAGTAGTTTTATTCCTTACAAGGATAAGTTTTTATTTTGTGGCCCTCAGGCAGGTAGGCTCACTGCTCTCAATGAACAGTACTCAAAGCCCCAAAAAGTGCCCAGGGCCAGGTCTTTGGCTGCTGTATATAAGGCATCTCTCCACTGATTCCCAAACCAAGGATTTTTACGTGGTATTTAGGGGATTTGGATGCTGGTCTCCCACACATGGGAAGGCAGTGAGTGTCCAAGCCCCACAGACAGCCCTTATTATCACATTCTGTTGTTTAAATGGAAGGTATGTCTACCTGGCATACACATTCCTTCTCTTCCCTCCCTCTCTGTTATGGATGAGAATAAAGGATCATTTCAACTTCACATATATTTGTAACTTCCAAGTCCACTGGAAATCTTGCAGAAAACATTGCCAAATTCTACTGCTTTATTAGTCCCAGACTCAGCTTTGAAAAATATGCCTAAAGTTCAAACAAATTCTTACAAAGCATGATGTTAAAAACCCTTCTCTATTACTTTTGATTAAAGCTGCCTCTGTTGCACCCAGAGTTTTGCAGAAAACCAGGAACATGTTGAATTGAGTGCTCTGTGTGGACTATTTGCAGCATTATCCCTGTGGTCTTACCTGCAAAGACATTTCAGCAATGTAAATCACAGACATCTATTGGCCAGGTCCTCAGCTGGGCTAAACTAGCACATTTCTATTGACTTTAATGTCCTTTCATGCCAGCTGGGAATATGGTCCATTCATTTCACTGGTGGTAGGTCAGGGACAGGATTTGGCCCAGTACACAGTGGCAGCACAAACCAGAGCACAAGGCTGACACTTGGGCAGAACCAAACAGTCACAGTCTATCAAAGCATATACCTCTTCCCATTTACTGCTTTCCCCTACCTGTGGATTCAGGAAGACTCATTTAGAAAGTGACTTCACCCAGAAGTGAGGCTAGAATTGTTGTTACTACTCTCAGTCTGAGATTGATAACAATAATGGACAGGTTCTGACTTCAAATCTTGCAAAATCACCTCAGTAACAATTTTCAGTTAAATTAATCAGGGTGGAATTTGGCCCTGTGTGCACAGGAGCTTTTCATGTGCATAGATTTCCAGCATCTGTGCACTTTTCTTAGCAAGGGCAGATGAACAAGAGGGTGCATCCCTCTGGTATCATGAAATATGTGTGCAGGGCTCTGGGGACATGAAATGCCCAGTGCTTATGGTTGAGAAAAATGTCAAATCTTAAAAAAAAATTAGTAATTTTATAATCCTGAAAACAAAAATAATGGTATTTTTAAAAGCAAGGATGCCTGAAGTCTTCCTGTATCTCCTAGCAGTTATTATCTTGAAGGATATTTTATACCTTAGTTGTATGTTTCATATAATTTAAAACTTGCTTCTTAAGTTTCTGAACTCAAGGAGGGGGTGGATCTTCTGGCTTTCAGGATTCACATTCAGAGGATGTTTGTTCTTTTGCTGCATGTACTGTTTGTCCAGAACAAACCAGTTATTTCTCCAATATGGGTTTTATTGTGCCTTACAACAAATATGAAACTTAAGCGGAATGTACAGGTTAGAGGAGGGAATAATCAAGAAGACTTTACTGCACTGTTAGGTGATGCTGCCCCAGAGTGTATCATCAAACATATCTGTGCTTAATTACCCAACCAAAGAGATCTAAAGTATGTATGTTTGTTGTACTGTAATAGGGGTTTGTGCCTGGACAATTAAGTGTTTTATTTGTATTCTGAGATGATGTGAACTTATTTTTCTAAACACTATACTGAATAAACTTTATATTTATACACATCTTGTGTAAATATTTCTGTTTGGATATCATGTGAGGGCTTTGAATTTTGAACTGGAAAAGCAATCTGAAGTAGAAACTTGGCTTCTAGTGACTCATCATGAAAGGTGATGGCAACTAGGAACGCCTGTGCTTGCCAGGGATTTGATCTAAACCCCATTTAAGCAAGAATGAGACTTTCTGTTGACTTGAGGGGGTTTTGTTGCAGTTCTAAAATACTAAATTAAAAAACATAAATCTTATACCTCATATTGAACCTATTTGTGTCTCAAACCAAATTTATACCATAATTAGTTAGATACTATTAAAATCAATTTCCACCTGCTAGTTAGGACTAGTCAGTATTTGCTTGTGGTTCCCATGACACTGGCATGCTTTCTATGTCAGGGGCTTTTTTGGGATAGGTGTATTTCTACTTGCTAAATTCCTGTTTGTTGAAATTTTTGTCTAAAATGTTTCACATAGTGTCAGGCTTGGTTTTGGCAGCCTTTTGAGAACAGCTTGAAATGTTATGTTCCCCTGATATTAAAGGATTCAAACACATTACCATATTACTTCAGATCTGTGTTCCAAGCACCAGCATTGCCTGGTTATGATTTTGATGCCAAAATGAACGACAGGAAATCCAAGCAGACTAATCTGTGCAGGTGAAATAGTTTTCCTCACTGAAGCTATGTATACATTAGAGATAATTAATGGCCTGCACACACCAGCAGGAAAACACCCATCCCTTTAAATTGTATTTAGGAAGCAAGGTAAGGTCTGAGAGATATATTTTTTTTAATGGATACAGTTAAAAACATGAAATCCATTATGTTCTTGCTCACTAAGACATTACCTTCACCATTCCTCCACCTTTCCCATCCATCGCAGCCACGTCCCGCTCACTCCTCGCAGCTCAGTGGCAAAGCACAGGGAGTCACCTCCCGGCCCGGAGAGCATCTCCCCTCTCTACTTGAGGCTGATCCGACTCTGCAGCTGCCAAAATAAATCCAGTTTACAGGGAGCAGCCCCAAGGTAGAGCCGCTTGCCTCGTTGCCCAGTTGCTGTTTCCTCCCCAGAAGCTGCGCGCCGGACTCAGCCCTGCTCGCAGCGCTTCCCTTTGCCGTGCCTCAGCAGCAGGTCCGTGATGGTTCTGTCCTGCCCTGCAGGTACCGGATTCCAGAATGATCCCCGGACAGCAGCTCTGTCCCAGCTTTGCTTGCAGCAGGAGCTGAGGATGTAAAGCCATCCTTCATCCTGGCTGGGAGCAGCTTTTCCCGTTTCTGCCTCGCAGGGGAAGGAGCTGCAGGAGCGCCGCTGCCGGGCTGGCTCCAGCCCATCCCCCGGGAAGGGATTTCTGGCTGTGCAGCCCCCAGGCTCTGGATGAAGTGCAGGGCTTTGAGAGCAAGCGAGAAGCGGAAGGTCTCGGCAGTGTATGCAAATGGCCAAATTCTCCCTGAGCAGCCACCCATGCGGTATGCAGGATGAATCATGTCCTAGCGGAGCGCATTCCTGCTACCTTGGAGAGCTTTGCAGATGTGTTCCAGGTCACCCTGGGCGAGAAAACCGCACACAGCCACGGTTCCTTCTTCCCTGCAAGCCTGTGAACAGATGGAGAAAGGGAGGACAGGACCCTTCTGGCTCCCTGAGCCTTTCACACGGGGCCTGGGGATGCTGGAGGGAGGAAGGGGGGCTGCCAAGGCAGTAGCTGGGATAGAGCTGATAGCAGGAAGGCTCGGGGAGATGGGTGGTTTCTCTTGATCTAGAAGGGAAACAGTGCTGGAAGATAGAACATACTATCCTCTATATTTGTCTAGATTTTTCCCTGGTGTCAGATCAGAAGGGGATTTTGCTGCTCCAAGAGGAAGAAGTTGGGTCAGTAGAGCAAGATTTTGATATGAATACTCACAGCTTGGAAAGCAGAGGTCTCCTTCCAGGCTGCTTCCCTTGTTGTGGTGATCTCTGGCTGCAGAAATCTCTGGGCTGGAATCTTAGGCCTGTGTATGGATACAGATCACATTTTTAATATAAAAATACGTTTTAGAAGGAAAATGATTCCCAGAAATAGGAATTCATCTGCCAAGCAACGTGCACATAACCGACTTCACACTTAGAGGTGCCAGAAAGTTCAGGAATGAGACCAACAATAAAAACCAACACACGTGTGAAAAATCTACGGCATTAAAGCCAGATTCAATAAAAATAGCACCTAGTTTATATGCTACAGAAGCTGGCACACGCCTGCAAAAGCTGAAGGAAAGAGATAAAATGTTCAGAAGTTGCATGCAGTCCAGAGGAACGGAGCAGCCCTGGAGCAGTGCTGATGGTTACTCAATAACTCATGTACGATATTCTCCTGTGTAAGTGCTTTAATTCTTCATCCTGCTACTTCTCAGGCAGAAAGACACAATTTGGAATACTCGAGGCTGATCAATAAGCTTTGTTGTGGCAGCCAAAGTGCTTTGTGATAGACCTTACATTATGAAAGGACTCCCAGAATGTTACACCGCATCGTTTTCTTTCCTAGCCGGCACGCTGACAGGCAGAGAATTCGGTGTTCATGGTATCCCTTACACTGCCTGTAAACGCAGCCCCTCCCCTGAGGCGCTTACAGAAATAAAAGCAGGCTGGGAGGAGAGAGAGGAGGGAGGGGAGGGAGGCGAGGTGATGTGCCCGGGGCGATGCAGGCGGTGGGTGGCACAGGCAGGTTGCAAAGCCAGGTCTCTGCCTCCCCCTGTTGCTTTGCCCACTGGCTCACGCCGCCTCCTCCGGAGCCCAAGCCCGCTTGGATGCACCGTCCCTTGACAGCAGCAGGAGGACTTGCTGCTGGCACCAAAGCTGAGCTTGTTCCTTTCCTTTATTTCTTGTGCCTACAGCCACCTTCTCATGCCGACCAATAGCCCTGTTGATAACTAGACTGGCCCTGGACCAACGTCCCTGAGCCTCCAAACACTCAGACTCCAAAAAAGCTGTTCCTGCCTGGATCAGCAGCTCAGGGTGATGCACATGCAGACCCTGGAGGACTCCAAAGCCACCCACTTCCAGATCAAGGCAATCTAAAAAATATTTGACTCATCTCACACTAAAACCAAGGAGATGAGGGGGAGAAATGCTCAGGGGAATGAGGAAGGGTTAGTCCAGAGCCTGAGCTGTGCATGTTCTTGCATGTCCTAAGTCAGTGGTTTCTTAAAAGAATACAGTTAGAACAAATGACAATTTAGATATTACTCATGTCCTAGGGAGATGCAGGGAATTTTGCTATTTACTGCTGCTTTATCAAACCAAGGCAGGCCAGGGGATCAGAAGGCAATTGTAAAAGACAACACTCAATACCATCCCAAGCACATTTACAATGAACATGCAAATATAGGCCTTGTCTGTATTAAAAAACATGATCTGTTGTGTTGTATGCACACAGGTGGAAGTGAACACTGACCAAATTAAGACTAAAAGAAAAATCTTTATTTTCAGGTTCACTACGAAGATGTGCAAGAGGTACAGCCTCTTATCCCTCTTGCAGGCAACATATATCAGAGCCTCATCCCAAAACTCCACCAGAGACAGGTTCAGATTTCTGAACTGCTGCTGCTAAACATGTCCCCTTGCTCAGAGCCTGTGGCAAGGGCTGACAATAGGAGCAGCAGGTGAGGCAGGCTCCCACTGTATCAGTAAGAGAGCTGCAAACTCTAGGGAGGCGACACTGCGTGCATGTAGAAGGATTTAGGCACATCACACCCCTGTGTGGGGAGTCACATCAGCTTCTGAGGGCTGCTACAGCACTGCTCCTCCTCTTCCCTACTAATGTAGTGGTGTTCTCCCCACAGCTTCAAAACACTGAGGTGTTTTTACTTCTTACATCACCCTCAGGATATGGCAAGATTTGCCAAGAAAACAATGAACTCCAGGCCAGAAAAGTAAGACTTTTACACATCTGCCCACTAGGACAAGGACTGGGTGCAAGACCACAGCAGGCCCAGCCTCCAGGTCAGTGAGCACTGAGGGGCTTCAACAGAGCCCCTGTGGCCTCTTCCCCATATTTTGGTTTTTTTGCTTGTGGCCTCCCCAGGACCCACCAGATAAATTCCAAAGGAGGTGTTTAGGGTCTGCTCTCATTTGCCATCTTCCCCTCAGCCCTGCAGACCTCTTGATATGAGGTGGGACCCAGGACTTCCAAAAACAGCGGTACCTGGCAGCAGGCTGTTGATAGGAGCCTATTTCGAGGTCTGGCTTTATCAGGGAGGGCCTGGAAGTGCTCCCAGGAGCACAGAGCATGCTGCACATTCCAGGCACACTTGCCTTGCACTGACCAGCAGTGCTGCAGGATGCCTGGTCCCAGAACAGAGAGCACACAGCACCAGCCAGCCCTCCACGGCTCCGGGATTGTTCACTGGCCCTATACAGAGGTGCCAGGAGGGCATTTGGCACCTCCTGCTACATTCAGCAGGTCTCAGTAAAACCCTTCTGGCCTCAGTTTCTTGTAGCTATTGTGGGTTTTTTTCTTGTGTGAAACCAAAGACAGAGTTAACCTGAACCTCAAGCCAGGAGAGCTTCATCCCATTCCTTTGGAAAAGTCAGCCCCAGCAAATGAAACCACTTGACCAGTTGCTCACGGTCTGTGTTTGTTACCCAGCAATGGCAGCAAGCATTGCTCACCTGTACCTGGTAAGAAGTGTTCCTGTTCCTTCCAGATTTCTTCAGCAAAATCTGAATCTTGGTCACTTACATTTTGGAGCAGTTTGAGTTACAAAAGCAAGTCTTGTTTTAGTTGAATAATGCCCATGACAAACAAGGAGTAGTCATTTGCTGGTAGCCTGGAGGACCAGAACCTCAGATTAAAATACAGGCTAGAGCCTATTTCTCTTCAGCTTTTAACTATTCTCAATTATTAAGGTTTTTTAGAAGCCATAATTAATGAATGTGAAATAAGCAGCTGTTTTGAATGTACTCGTAACACTGGAAAGCAGTAGGAGAGCTCTATCTAAGCCCAAAACTACAGAACACTCCTGCTCAGGTTTTACCAGAGCCACATCCAGTGACAGAAGTGCCTCCTGTCCTGCAAGCTCTACTTCCAGCACAGGCAGCACATGCTTGAGGATCCAGTTCTCCACCCTGTGAAACTTCTGCAGAACCATCAGTTTATCTGCACTTAATAAGCACATCCTCTTCCAACATCCAAGATGTCCCTGCAAACACAGCCTAAAGCCATGCTGAGTAGAAACACTTGATCAAGAGATTGTGGTATTTTGACCTGGAACCACAAGACAATCACAATTCCAGAGCAATTTCCCACCCATCCTACAGAGACTTTGCCCAGATCACATTTCCCCAGCTCATCAGAGCATGGAACAGCACCAAAGGCTGGCAGATGCCAAGCTGTGTCACATCTGATGGCTCTTCCCTTTCCAAGCAGAGTATCATGTCATCAAAGGCAACGAGGCTGGCACGACATCATTTGAGAATCCCACTTTATAGCTGGTAGAAATCGAATCCAAACAAGTCTGTCAGTAATGATATATTCCAGGTAATGCAGGATTGAACCCTTCTGGCCCCAGGTCTCAGTCTTACACTTAAGCAACGCTCTGATTTGACAACTTTCACAATTTATGGGCTTTGCAATATTTATTAGAGAGAGAGGAAGAAGGCAAAGGGGTTATGACCACAACTTCCTGCTCAACTTCATTCTTAAGTTCCTGGTTTTAAAATATAGAAATAAATTTGGAGATACTGGAGGTCTCCAAGCCAGAATACATATAAATTTGGGTGTATCAAATCTACCTATCTCTCTATCTACATTTTATCTCAAATCTGGTGTTGCCTCATGCTCTCCAAGCCTTTGAGTCTGATAGCACTGTGTGCAGCAAGACACTTCAGGAAAACAAACGAGGGAGCTAAAATAGGTGCTGTTTTAGAAATAAAATTAATTAATGGTCTACAAATGCAAGAGAATATATGTCAAAGATGCCTTCGGGCCCAAATTTCTATAAACTTAAAGTTAGGCGTCTGAATTAATTTTCTAGACTACTGCAGTATAATCAGTAAAGTTAATAGCTGCTTTTTAAAAAAATAAACCTCAGTACCAGTCAAGTTAGAGACACATTTCACTGACCTAAAAACACCCGTCCCAAAAATAGCATACAAATGCATTTCCAAAAACCAGCACTGTAAAAGCAGTTCTGTTTTTTAGGAATTCAAGCAAATCCATTCTACATCCCTGTATAACAGGGAAGTATTTCCTGAGCATCCTGCTCCTGGCAGCTCTCAAGTCTGGCAGCACAGACCATTCCATGGCAGGTTACTGGAGACCTCAGCTCCACACCTCAATGTCTGCATACAAATTGCATTTTGATGTACCCATAATTATCACAAAGCAAATGGCTCCCAGTTGTAACAAATGGTTTTCAGCTCAGTTATTACCCATAGCAAGGACCAGAGAAACCTTCAAGGACTGTGGGAAAGGAAGCAGAAAAGGGAGAGAAACCTTCTTGGTGTGCCTTTTATTAGCTGCTATCCTCAGCCCTGGCCCAGGAAAAATCCAAAGTGTTTGTTCTCCCAGACAAACTAAATCAATTTTGGGATTTTTATTTGTTGAAAATCAACAAGGTGTTACAAGAAGAAAAATCACTGGGTTGCTCAGCTCATTATTCCTCTTAAAGTTTTAGCCTAAAACAGAAATTTGAAAGGCTAATGGGGGTCTTCCTTCAGTCCTGACTATAATGGGTGTTTAAATGTTCCAAATATTTGTATTTTTGCAAAATAACAGGAAGCACGAAGAAAAAGAGGGGTTATACTTTATTTTTCAAGCCCTACTCTGAGGCAGCTTGAACTGTAACTATCCCAAGATTAGCTGACCACTTGAAATGAAAAGTCCAGTTCCTAAATATCTGGATTTACTTTTCCCATCAGCACAACAACAGGATTTCCCTCCTCTGTGGCAAGACGTACAGCCAGGCTGGGGTTCACCCATCTGGAATGGCACAAACAAAATACTAAGGCCAGACCCTACTGTTCAAACATATTTATTTATATTTAAAAATATTTAAATGTTTAATCTGTATTTTTATGTATTGTATATTGTTTTCATATGTAATATATATTTATTTTAAATCATCTAAATATCTATTATGTATCTATTATATATTATACATATTATATATCTTATGTATATTATATATACATAATATGAAGCTTTCAGCTTACACAGATGACTGCTCAGAATTGTCCTGGGTGCTCAATCTCTCCCTAAGCTGTGTCAGTGCCTCTCACCTCCTGTTCCTGCCCACCTCCTGCACACTGGTACCAGGAGCAGGGCACAGCAATGGAACTGCCCTTCCCTTTGAAGAGCCCTTTACTTCCCCACTTCAGTAGCATTTGACCAATTCTGTTCCTCTTCAGTCCCCATACAGAGAAGGGAAAATTATTTTTCACAGAAACATAAAATGGTTTGGGTTGGAAGGGACCTTAAAACTCATCTCATCCTGTAGGCAGGGACACTTTCCACCAGACCAGGTTGTTCCAAGCCCCATCCAACCTGGCCCTGAACACTTCCATGGATGAGGCAGCCACAGCTATTCATTTTAGTTGAGTCAAGAGGACAGCTCTTCACTAGCAGTGATGCTGCCAAGGCTGGACACTGCTTTATGTCCAGGCAATGGATTTTTTAAAAGCCATTCCTTAAACAAACTGCTCCTTTCATTGTCTGTCTCCCAAATCCACCAGCACAGCTCTGCATCCTTTAACACTGTCCCCGTTCCTGGGCTCCCTGTGGGTGTCACTGACCCACCCAACAGAGCTGTCACAACTTTTCTGAGCAGCCACTTCTACCAGCAAATAGATCACACTCACAAATCACTGGAAAGTCTGTGTGGTATGTGGCTTAATTTTCTTTTCCATAATATGAAATCCAATCTGAAATGCACAGATTAGTTTACTAATCTGTGTAAATCCTATTAATAGCACTTATGCTGCTTTGCTCCCATTCACATTCTAACAAACCTATTTGGGCTGGCTTGGTTTCCCCTCATCTCCTGCAAGATCTTCACACCTGGTTGCAGTCACGTCTTCACAAAATAACTGGCCACAAATGGAAACTTCTGCTTTGCAGTCATCTCTCATATTTTAATTCGTGTCCCATGGTCCATCATGTTCTGGATCAAAGCATTAGTGCTGTAAATCACCGTGGTGCCATCGAAGCTAAAGGGATTATACAAAGGATCACACAGCTCCAGTGGGGAAGGGCAGAGCTTGTAGCCTCTTCTCCCCCAACATCACTGGCTTCTGAGCCTGCTGCAGCTGCATCCTGCTCCACTGGCTGCCCAGTGACTCCATCCTGCTCTAAAACTGGCCCAAACACCAACAAAGGACCTGCTTGCAGGGAGGAGGTGATGGACCATCTCTGGAGCCACTGGATGAGTTCGCAGCAGCCCCACACATATCTCCTCGTCACCTGTGGGTTTAGGGTGGCACATCTGGCACCTGGGCTTGTCCCTGCCAGAAGGAGCAGCCCTGCTGGCAGCTGGGTGTGCTAAAATCCCCCCGACTCTCAAAAAGAATGCACCCTCTGTTTGAAACAACATTTACTTTTCCTACTGTGGACTCCAGTAGCTCCCTATGTCACAGTCACAGTGAGAAGGGTCAGAACCAGGAGAGGAGGAGAGCAGGGCTTGCACGCCTGGCTCCAACTTCCTAATCAAGCTGTGCGTTAATTAGCTAATCCTGCTGTCCCTTGCACCTCATTTAACCACCGTCCTGGAGTCCTTGTAACCGAGCACCTTCCACAGCCTCAGCCCATCCCACAGCAGGCCAGCTCCATGCAGAGCCAGGGCCATGCTGTTCCCTTGAAATGAGGAGTCCTTGCCCTTGGGCCAGGCTGGAATCTGCCAAAACCAGCCCTTGGGAAGGGCTCTGAGCTGCTGTCACTCCTGGCTTGTGTCCTCACACTCTTCCAGCACCTGGTGTTTAAAATTCTAAAGGGTGAGATAAGAGAAGAAGAACAGCCCATCTCAGCCCTTTGCATTTCTACAGGGCTCCTTTGTGAAATGATTGTGATTTCTATCACCCTTGCTGCAGAGCATCATGTGCTGGAGACCTTGTCCCAACATCAAGCTCTGTGTACTCACAGCCAGCCTGTGCTCATTTGCCCCCCTGATACAGCTCTTTCCTCCTGGATGTGGCTCCAGGGGACAGTCACTGTCCCTCTCTCACCCTGCCTTTGCTGCAGAGCCCGACCAAGTTCTGCCAGAGGTTGGCCTGCAAAGAGTTCCTTGTTCAGATGTCAAAACCTGCACCACACCCATCATCAGCTGGGTCACAGCACACCCCACAAGAGCCCCTCTGTTTTTCTGCACCCAAGTAGCTCTTAATTCACCTTCTCCTCCCTGCTGCTCACAGGCCTTGAACAAACATGCAGGAGAGCTCAGCTCTGCCAGGAAGGTACATCCAAAATGTGAACTTAACTCACAGCTGCTCTTCAAACTCTGCCCAAGGACGCACCCATGAGCTCTGGTTGCTTGTTCTCAGGCAGTGTCAGGGCTTTCTGCCCCTGCCTGTTCCCAGGACAAAGGTTTCTGCCTGTCTGTGCTCTTGGGAGAAGTAGTGATGTGTCCCCTCCACAGCCATTGCAGACTTCCACCTGCTGCACCAATGCACTCTGTGGGAGCAGGTGACTTCAGCCAGGACATCAGATCACAAATGTGGTTACAAAGGGCTCTGCTACAGGGGAGACATGAAGATCTTTCAGAAGGATAAGGTGGATAAGCAAGAGAAGTCACCTCTGAAACCTCATAAAGGCTAAAATCCTAGATCAGCCTTTGCATCCTGGCTCATCCCAGCTTTTGGCTTCAGAAATCCAGAGTTCAATTTATGTTACTAAATTGTAGTGCTTGATTTCTGCAACTTGCTGCAGCGCCTCCTGCTTCCCTACGCCAGGATGTCAAGGGAATACTGGCATTGCCTGGTGTAACTGCACTCTGGGGGCAGCAACAGAAGAATTGCTGTACAGTTTCCTTCACATCAGCCCTGCAAACTCTCCTTCACCTCCCTGGAATGCAAGTTTTCTACCACTCTCCTCTATCTCCAGTGCTGAGTTGCACAGGACCCCATCTTTAAGGAAGCATCACAGTGATAAAACTCCCTCCCAAATGAATTTTAATGGAAGTGTTCATAATTAATATTGGAAGCTGTGTAAAGGATCACAGGTCCTGGCCCTTGGTGTCTCCCAGTCCTCCATGCACAAACGCAAGTGAGCTGCCAATACACTCCTCAAAGCTGCATCCTGCAGCTCACTGATCCCATTGAGGTCTGTATGTTTGGGAAGAAATTATAGAATTGCCAGCAGTAGCCATGACCACATTGTCTTTAAAGCACAGGAATGCTTTGGAAAGTGATTGTGTACAAAAATAATTATAAAACCCCTCAAATTCTCCATGCCATCCTCACGCTCAGCCTAACAACTTCTCCAAGCACCCATCCGTTACAACTGATGATAATTAAGTTTCTACTACCAGAACCTTACCTCAAGAAGTGCAACCCCATGACAATTCACAGATGAGCTTTGGGAGTTAAGAGGAATTGCTAGAAATCTCCCAGAATTGAAGGTTCACTTGGACAGGAGAAAAAGGGGAGGGGATAAAAACACAGTCAGTAGATTAGACACTGTCATGTGATCCACTGGGGCACAAATGACATTACAATAGAACTGAAACTCAAATTTCATGAAGCCAACAGAGAGCAAAGGTGGATGTAATTAACCTACATGATTCATGGACACAAATTATCACAGAGGCCAAGAGCTTGTCTCTGTGTCTTGATTTGAAAAGACGGGTGTCTGCTAAGGAAG